>CM076572.1:1115348718-1115644614 GCA_034641835.2 Pinus albicaulis
CAATACCGACACCTAAAACCTGTCGCAATTGTGACGTTTGGAGGAAGACGTCGCAATTGCGACACCATGGCCCAAAGCATCACTAAACTACTACATTTGGCGGAAATTCCGACACTTGCTTCCGACGCTTTTGACCAAATGTCGGAAATTTTCCCAAATTTTTTCCATCCCACCCGCAACCATCGCTATACCGACGTCTATAGAAACCTGTCGCAATACCGACACCTAAACCCTGTCGCAATTGCAACACCATGGCCCAAAGCGTCGCTAAACTACTACATTTGGCGGAAATTCCGACACTTGCTTCCGACGCTTTTGACCAAATGTCGGAAATTTCCGCAAATTTTTTCAATCCCGCCCGAAGCCGTCGCTATGCCGATGTTTAGAGAAATAGGTTGTAATACCAACACTTAGACAAAGTGTCATAGTGGCGACGTCTGAAGGAAGACGTCACAATGGCAACCCTATTCTCCAAGGCGTCGCTATTGTGACGCTTTGTGTGTATGTGTTGTGAGGAATAATTATATAGTTCAACTTAATGGTTCATTATATAATCATGTGATCATCACCAATGATATATCTTAAAAAGCAACTGAAAAGCCATGTGTACAAAATCGATGTATACTCTAGAGAGTGGTTCTCATATCACTATGTAAATTTTTGTATGCTACTTCAACAAAATTATAAGATAAACCGTAATACACATCATATATGCACCATAACAATTGGTACAGGGTAAAACCCACCTGCCACACCTTTGTACTCGATCCAATTTTCTCTGTCAACTCTTCTAGCTGTGGGAGTTTCCTTCAAGGATCATAATACCCCCAAGGCCTGTTATCACCCTAGTAATTCTCAGGTTGTGGGATAGGGATTTTTTTAGTTAAGAACACCAAGGGTAACCAAGAACCACTTTGGGAATTCAAGATCTAGCCTTCTTGAACTCTAGAGAGGGATCTCTCCGTATGATTTAGCTTTGTTTTAGTAACAAATATTAGGCTAGCTATGATTGTGTATTTGGGTTTGATTTTAAAAGATTGGTGGGAATAAAGAGATTTCAAGGTAAACGAGAAGGATCTACCAGAATATTGGGCAATGGAGTCAACTCTCTAGGCAAGCAGAACTAAGAAATAAGGCTCAGAGATGCAAATGTGCTAAGGGCAAGATAGGTGACCTTCTAAGGCTATGTATAGGCTTGATTTGATGGATTGGATGGAATCTGAGCAAAAGGGCATTTAAGAATCCTTAAGCTACAGATAAGAAGATTGAAGAAGGGGATCTAACTGGGAACCGTAGAACTGCCCATAAGGTTTTACGAACAGGCTATTACTGGCCTACCATCTTTAAGGATGCCAAAAAATTCGTGCAGGCATGTGATAGCTGCCAAAGGGCTAGACACCCTGGGCAGTCTAATGAAATGCCTTTGAACCCTAAACTAGTGATTGAACCATTTGAACGTTGGGCACTTGATTTTTTTGGCCCTATTAGTCCTCCCTCAAACCAAAAAACATACATCCTAGTTGCAACCGAATATGTCACTAAGTGGGTCAAAGTAGAGGCAGTTTCAAAAGCTACAGAGGACTCTGTAGTACAGTTTCTTTTCCAAATCTTTGTGCGCTATGGTCTCCCAAGGGACATAATCACAGATGGAGGACCACAATTTGTAGGTAATAAATTAGCTGAAACATTGCAAAACTACCACATTCAGCACAATATTACAACTCCATATCACCCACAGGCCAATGGCCAAGTAGAGAGCAAGAACAAAGTAGAAAACATTAAAATGCCAAGTAGAGAGCACGAACTATAGTTGTCTTGAGAAATTTTATTCACACTGAATACTTTGAATTGTGAAGTATTTATACAAAAAATTGTTTACAAAATATCTCAGGAATTGAGATGATGTTTTAATCAAAAATAGGAAAGAAAACTTAAAAAGAGGGACAGCTGCAAAACAGTTTGCAAGCTGTTACCTTTTTACAAGAAAAAATAGAATTGATTATTCTAATTTGAACTGATTGTTGTTGTACTACACTTTAACCCTGTATTTTTACCATTTGAGGTAACAGTAAAAAATGAATTTTCAAGTGAATTTCTTGTTTTTTATCCATTAAATTCACAGCAGATCTGTGAATTCCTGCCACTTTTCTGCAGAGGGGATCTTCATAGTCTTCAATTTTCTGTAACTTTCATCTACCTATGTATACTTGGAAAATTTAGGCTTTATAGTGAACATATGCCTGATCTCATTATCTAAAAAGAATAGATTTTCAAAATACTGAAGAAGTATTCTGCCTGTTGGTGATCCTTGAGGAAGTTGTTGTGTGGCTTGCTCTTTTACATGATTTCTGATTTTTAGATCATAATCTTTCTGAGGCATTAACTTGTCATTCAATTCGTGAATATCAGGCAAACCTGCTTCTGACAATGTTTTGTATTTGGCTAAAAATCTTGAGATGGATAAATTCATGTCTTTACACCGGTCCTCTAGAGTACTCATTATGTTTCTTTTGTTCAGGACCTTTCTGATTTGAAGAATGGTTTCTGTTCTATCAACAATTTTCAATTCTTCCAACTCTTCCCTGGTTTTACTGTTTAAAAAAGCTATGAGTTGGATTGCTTGGGCTGTTTTTTTGTCAATTTCCCTCTTAGTCTTGTCAATCTCTGCACTAACAACTTGAAGTAACTCCCTCTGTTCATAAATTATCCGAATTGAAGGCCATTGAGAATGAATGCCATCAATAATTTTGGTCCATAAATGAGTTTTTATAAAGGCCACTTGATCTGTAAGATTTACTTGTGCTTGCAGAATCTTTACCTGTTCTTGTAGTCGATCAGCCCTTTGCTCATGTCCTTTAGAAGTAGTCAAGGCATCATTTTTGGATTTTTCCAAATTTTTAATAGTGCCTCTCAAACTAAGAATCTCTTTTTCTTGGTCTTGTGGTGTGGTCCTCTGTGAGGATGAAGAAGAATAGGCAGAGATTAGAGAAGTAATTGGCACTGCAGTTGGCAGTACTTTGTTCGGTGCCAAGTGTTCTGCCAAAGTATATGGTATAGCAGTGTTTACATTGGGGATCACTGTAGGAATGACCATTGGTTGTGCTTTTCTTAGTTCTTCATTCTCTTTCATTAGAGCTTCTATTTTAATTTCCATTGTTTTTATCTGAC
This sequence comes from Pinus albicaulis, assembly GCA_034641835.2. Taxonomy (NCBI): domain Eukaryota; kingdom Viridiplantae; phylum Streptophyta; class Pinopsida; order Pinales; family Pinaceae; genus Pinus; species Pinus albicaulis. Next base: position 1,115,351,887 of record CM076572.1, read on the forward strand.
CTGACATTTGATGTACAAGCTGCTTTAAATCATCATTCTCTGTTTTTTGCTGTAGAATTTCTTTTTCTTGAGAGTTTTCACTTTGAGGCAACTTCAATTGTTTTCTAAGAGCAGCTATATCCTCATTTTTCTGTTTAATTAAGACTTTTTCCCCTTCAATGTTGGCTGGGTCACCCCCTGCTTCAATCACTATATCTTCTAGTGCTTTTATTCTTAGATTATTAGCATACAATGAGGCTTTGTCCAACCTCATTTGATTTTGGAGGTTGAGCACTGTTTTCTCAAGCCTAATTGATTTCATAGTTTTACTGACAATTTTGGAATATAGCATTTCAGTATTGCTCCTATGAAATTCAATTTGGTCTAATTCATGAATGGCATCTGCATCCAGTTCAATATCTGTTTTGGAATAATCTGCGACTGATTTTGGCTCAGCCACTGTAGGCTTCAAGAATAACATTACCAATTTATTGGATGAATAATCAAATGCTGAAAGAATCCTGTCTTTGTTTCCAGGATTTTCCTTAAGAAATCTAGAATGAGCTTGATTCTTGAGCTCTTCATTCTTCTCTTTAATCTGTCTGAATCTGATCTAAATCTTTGACTCTTTATTGTCAGTTTCCTGAGAAGAAGGAGGCAAATCGACAGTAGCCTGGTTTTCCTTCATGACTGTATCTTTTTGTTGTGTTCCAATTTTTATATTTTGAAGCTCTTCTAATGTTTGAGTGACTATTCTTGTTGCTTCATCATTTATATCAATATTTACAGCCTTATCATTTTCTTCTTCTATTGACTTGCTTCTTTTACTATAAGGAGTTCTGAATTTTATGTCCTCAATAGTCTCAGCTATGAAACTATCTCCTTCTCTATCTCTTTTATGTACATTATAAGTATCTTTGCTTGTAGAAGCCACCTGTACTGTCTGTTCATTCTGTTTGCCTTTGCCACTGTCTACCTGTGTTACCTGTACTTCCTATGAATCATCATCAGATAGGGTGTTTGGCACCCATTCAATTTTATTTACATATTTTTCAATACGGGGATTAGGATCATGCAAGTAAACAGGCAACTTACATTTTACCCTTATTGCACTCAAAATACCTTCTGGGTCATACTTCCATGTAAAACTACATGGGAACTTATACTCTTTAAGTTTGACATTTATCTCATTGGCAGCTTCTCTGTTATTCACAATGAATGGCCCAATTTGATTTTTCAGCTTAAATTGGGTATTTTTCTTGAAACCTATGAAGTGGATTTAATCTACATTCAATACTTGTCTCAGATATTCTAGAGCAAATATTCTTGTAGTTACAAATCTGGGTAACTTATATGGGGCCAGGGATGAGCCATACACTCTGATTTCTGTATGATTTTTATATAAATACCAATCCCCAGTTTTGTAGCTCTCTGATAACTGCAGAATTCTTCTTGTCTCATCATTGATCCTAGGGATCTCCTCTTTTTCTAAGAGATACATAGCAGGGGCTATAAATGAGTCATTGAAATCTGTAAAACTATACTCTTTGTTCCATTTCCTTAGAATAGATGACCAAAATACTACTGATAGAACTTTTCCTTCTGCATCCACTTTCTGACATTCAATTGGAAACTTTTATGTTTGATAATATAGGAAGAGGTGTAGTAGATAAGAGGAGTATCTGAAAACTCCTTCTTTTGATAATTTGGATAACTGATAATGCATATTATCAGCAATACATCTAGCAAAATTGAACTGAATGGATGGTGATTGACCAGGGTTTAGAGTTGACAGAAAACCTAGGATAGCCACATCAGTGAATTCATCACTAGCGTATCCTAGTATGAAGGAAAGCATTGAGACAATCTGTCTAGTTTCATCTGGGAAATCAACGGTGTCGAAAGGAGGATCTAACTTAGGCATATCAACTTGATTTGGACAAAAAGTCTAGTATATTTTGAATCTAGCATTGAAATCCAAGTCAAGATATAGTTGGGTTAAATCTTCTCTTGTTAGGGAAACAAAATTGGGGTCATGATTCATTTGGCAAAGATGGAATTTGTATCACTACCTCAAAGGATGCAAAAACAGGTTTTTTTTCTTTGCTTCATAACACATCTTTTTTTCCAGCATATAACAGGCTTCGTATAACCGACAAAGTCAGAATAGAATGAGTGAGAGAGGGACAACAGATTTGTACAGATTGGATTCCCAAATTGGAATATCTTTGTCACCCTTTTTCCACCGATTTGCCACAGCAACTAATTAGAGATTGCCGTTAACCACATTAGGGTTCATATTGGACAACGACGAACAAGGGCTCTTCTTCAGAGAAATGACCGGAGGTCGGACTGTCCCACCACTTCTAGAATCAGCCAGAGCAGTGGGAGTTGGTTTATTTATCAGCGTATTACAGCCGAGGAATACTAAGTGTACACTTTTTCAGATTTTGGCCCTCCATTCCTGGGGGTTACCTATTTCTTGGTCATTTTTAATAATGAACGAAGAAAGCTTAAATAGTTTTCTAAGATCCTTTACGAGAAACAGGGGTTTGTTGGCGAATTTCTACTGAAAATGGGGTTTCTGAGCAGGGTTTTTAGGAAATGCAAGGAATTTAAATCTCAGGACGTGTATTTAAAATCGATTTCAACAACAAAATGGACCAGCGTATGGAAAAAACTGCGAGAAAGGACAATTAGGGATTCCAGGGAAATTTTGACAGAGTTTTCCCTGAAAAATGGACACTTTTTTGCAGTAACTTTGGTAATTATTTGAAATCGACAGGAATTTTGAAATCTCAGAGGGAAACTTCAAATAAAAGTACCTGGAGAGCCAGCGGAATTCGGCTGAAGATGTTGCAGAGGTGCTCAGTCTTCAATTTTTTGAAAATGGCTTCACAGAGGACAATGTAGTACTTTGTAATGGAAATTCAGGGCAATGGGCATCGAAAAATGGTACTGGTAGGTTGAAAATGGCTCTGCAAAGTTTTTCGGGTTCAAATGGCGTGATTTTGAGGAAAATGGTTCTGCAATGTTTTTACAGGTTTAAAGCGAAAAGTTGAAAATTTGAATGCAAATAATAATTTTAATTTTATCCTTCGATGGTATAACCATAGTTAAATGACATTAAACTCGGGTTAAACGGGTGAGGTTTAGGGAATACCACCAGTGGTATTCGTGAGGGTAAATGGTGGTAAGCGGAAACTAGCTTTTCGAACGTGATACAACGTGGTGGCGACACGTAAGCGCGGGTGGTTTGGAAAAACCACCCATTTCGCGCGGCTTTGCCAAAACATCAAACTATTACTTTATGAGTGTGGAAATGTATTAGCGCCATCGGATCTGGATTCAACGAGCGAACGGCCACAATGAAAAGGAAAGGTGCGGGGAAAAGGTAAGTTATCGGGTTCAGTGCGATACTATTGCAAAAGTGTCACAAGACCGACGAAAATGGAAATCGTTCAAAACGTCAGAAGAGTGACGCTTACCAAAAAGGTAAAAGGTAAGTTATTGGGTTCACTTTGGGGCATTGATCTTGGGAAACCGTCGCTATACCGACATTTGGAGAAATGTGTCGCAATACGGACACGTAGAAAAAGTGTCGCAATTGCGACACTATGCCCCAAAGCGTCGTTAGACGGCTTCCTCCAAACGTCGCTATTATATGTTTTACGAAGATATGGTAAGTAAATCTCTCTTGTTCTTCTTAGAAATAATTATATATAATTTTTATTTTTTTTCAAAATAGATTAAAAAAATTATATGAGAAAAATTATTAATTCATCAATATGTGTGTGTTGTGAGGAATAATTTCATAGTTCAACTTAATAGTTCATTATATAATCATGTGAGCATCACCAATGATATATCTTAAAAATCAAATGAAAAGCCATGTGTACAAAATCGATGTATACTCTAGAGAGTGGTTCTCATATCACTATGTAAATTGTTGTATGCTACTTCAACAAAATTATAAGATAAACTGTAATACACATCATATATGCACCATAACAATTGCCATACAAATAATTTGTTTTAGGATACATGTGGCATTCTAGGGGTAAATTCTATATGATGTGTATATCAATCTATTAGGTGTTGGTAAGTTGTGAGTATCTAAGAAATGATAAGGAATATCCATACATCATGATCTTGTAATATGATTATAAATTGTGTCTATAATTTCCATAAAATGTATAAATGATTTGTTTAAAAAAAATCAACACAATCAACCCTAAACAATGCTCATGATGTGGAATGTCATTGGCGAAACCAAAATGATGGTCACATGTCCCATTTATATGGTAATGGTGATCATATATATGTTGTTGTGACACTTGATGAGTAATTAAATAAATCTAAGAGTGTGACTCATTGTGCCATATTTTTTTAAAGCATGATTTGTTTTCCTAGTTTTTACTAATTTGTTAACATATTTTATTCATTTGGAAAGCTAATTAATGATGCTTTAAGTAATTAGGACTTAATGAGAGATCATCACATCTTCACTGAAATATATTGGTAATTGTAGTCACTATATGGACCGCACATGCATGCTAGAAAAATTGAAATATAAACTATAATACACATCTTATATCTGCCATAACAATTGTCATACAACTTATTTACTTCTAGATACATATGAAATAATTCAGGTAAATTCCATATTATGTGTATACCAATATAGTAGGTGTTGGTAAGTTATGAGGATCTAAGAAATGATAGGGTATCTACACATTAGTAGTGCCCTGGTGAATTTTTTGCATAATTTTCTATTTGTTGTAATTTTGTTGCCTGGATTTGTTATAGATTTCAAATAATATATAAAATTATCTACCAATTGTTCTTTGTAAAGAAGAAGTACAATAAGTAGTCACCTAAAAGTGAGCCATGTGAAAATATTGGTAACATGAGTAACCTAGTAAGCTGTAAATGAAAAGTGAATAACATCCACTCACCAAAAGTGAATAACCTCCACTCACCAACAAGTGTCAGGCAGGGTTGGAATTTGGATTTCTCTTTACCCGTCACACAAATTCTTTTGACGTTTTGGTCATTATTTTTCTAGTCAATAAACGTTACGTTTAAAATTTTTCACTTCATTAATGACGTTCTCGTAATAAATTAACCCTTCACCAATAAAAGTTTCATTAAAAAAATTGAACGCTCTTCCATTTTCTTTGGATTTTGGAGTGTGATATATCTGTGTCATGGACTTTTAATACCTAAAGTTTCAAGAGAAATAACCGATTCTTGTCAAAATAATATTTCCTCAATATATGCTATGTGTTGAAATTACTTACAGCTAATGTACAGGCAGCCGCCTTCCATTTCCAGCGATCAGTCAAGATCGCAGTATAACAAAAACATTGTAGAGAGCCGCTTGCCATTTTTGATTGATCAGAGTTTGAAAAATTGAAGGACAGTGGTCCCAGAACTGAAATTTCCGGATTTGAAATCTCACTGAGGCAGATTTAATAGAAATTTAGCATCACACTCAGCCGTCCGTACGAGTGCCCAAAATCGGACGCGAAAAATTCATAAAGCAGATTGAATAGAAATTTCGCGTCACATTTTTGATGACGTCAGCAAATTTTATTGGCACCCGAAATTGATTGAAGGAGAGTTTAATTTTTGGTTGACGTCCGGTGGTCAAAGTTCTTTAATGTTCGTTTTAAAAATTTCGTGCGTACAGGTCCATATATATATATATATGTTTTACATATATACATCATATGCACAATTCAAAGCAGTGAGTTGTAAATGCACAAATAGAGTGAAATTTTAGAGTGTGAGTTTTGTGTTGAACTGTGTTTTGAAGCAGTCAAAGTTTTTTTATTCCCTCAGTAAGAGGAGATTTTGTAACAAAAGTTTTGAAGTTTAATGAAATAGTTTTTATAGTGAAAACTCTGTTTCCAGTGAAGAAATTTTTTTTTATATATTCTCTGTATTGAAGAGGGGTGTTTTATTCTCCATTGTTGTTCTGGAATTTTAAATATTCCAACACTATGATCTACTAAAAATTACTTCAAAAATCAAGTAAACCTTCGAATATAAAGAAAAAAACATGATCGAGCTTTCCCTAAATTGCAATAAATTTATGTTTATTATTAATATTTCATAATCTGTCTTATAAAAATTGCATAATCGGACTAAGAACAAATCCTCAATGCATTTTTTATTGTTGTTGTGATTAAAAAAATGAGCCAAAGAACGCTAAGGCACTCAGAGAAATCAATCTATGTATTATTTCTCACAAAACATGTTGAGTAGTGGAGACTAAGCCCTATATTTTTTTCTGTCCTCAATCTCTCTATTAATTATGTCTATGTAGTTATAAGAATAAAAAGCCAAAGAAATCTGAGGCTTCCAGAGAAATTAGTCTCTGTGTGCAGAAATTGATGATTACTGTTGACTAAATGTTATACCATTTGAAATTACTGAGCGAAATTAATCAGGCCATGATGTACCATTTGTCAGTATCTATTTTCTCATGTATGAAAGTTTTTTTTCTAAGTAAAAGTAATTATATTAACAAAAGGAGTACGGTACAGTGGGCCGAAGCTTGATCATTTCCAAGTGTTGTGGCATTTGAAACAAAAAACCATAGTTTGAAGACTGCCCTGCAAGAGGGAAACCAGTCTGAAACAGTTCATTTGAAAAATTCCGCGCAAGGGAACCAGAGAATTGTAGTACTAGAGACCATATTGAAGAAAAAAAAATAGATGCATTTTCAGAGACAGCAGGAAACACATGAACAGGCCCGTGAGAATGGGGAGAAATAGAGCAAAAAACCAGAGTGAAGAGGAGGAACTATTCATCAGGATCAGGTTAGTAGACAACTCTGCACCAAAGTTCATATGGTTCCCCGTTAGAATTATACAGGTCAGCAACAGAATGGATCACCTTCCCGGGAGGAGGAGGAGTAATCTGCACCTCGCTCACTTGCACTGCATCCTGCCTCTCAGTAGGTTGACCCACCGCTTCCTTGTTCGCCTGGTCCTGCGTGGCCTTGCCCATCTGACCCTGCACGTTCGCATTATCAGGGTGCTTCAGCCCAACAAACTGCGCCGAATCCTGAGCCGCCGAGAGGCTGCATTCTTTCGAGTGAGAACTGGGAACAATTTCCTAAGGCTCTTCACGAAAGACGACCGTAATTGAGGCAGTCACCCTGGGTTGATTGAGAGTGTCGTTAAAAGAAAAATGCGCGGTGTGGGTTTGAGCAGGAGGAGCAGAAGGAGTGGGGGAAGCAAGGCGACGACCCGAGCGGAGAAGGCGCCCTCTAGGTTGACTGTCAGAGTGGGAGATAGACGCAGAGGAGGTGCCATAGGTGGAGGGAGAGCGTCGAATTTGGCGCCTCGTGGAGCCTCTTCGGTAGCGCATTCTCTGCCTGAGGCGCGGCATAGTCGCACTCGAGACAGCAGGGCAGGGAGGCAAAAGATGGACAGAAGACTGAGGGGAGAGGGGCAACAGGGCGATAGAATCAAGCTTGCAGGAACCAGCGTGGCAGAAGTGGAGATTTTCTCCAAAATCCAAACAACAATTAAGACAGCTCCTCTTACCAGTTACCGTGCGAACATTAGAAAGCCCTGCTCCTGGAGCACACCACATATTCACAGGCGGGGGAATTCTGTTTAGACCAGAGGGACGTTCCATAATAACAACCCAGTCTACCGTGCAACTGTGAATCAACTGCAATAAACCACCATAAGTATGAATTGGAGGCTAAGTCATGTCGCGGCATGCGAATGTGTATCGAGGAGCGATACTACGGTTTATTCGAGTGAGTAAATGGCATTAAACGCCAATCAGTCGACATTAATTGACATTAATGGATGGATAGCAGCTGAAATAAGGCTCGCCACCAACTTCACCCGCATCCGGGTTCTCATGTATGAAAGTTGATGTACCATTGATATTATTTTTTTTATATTTTTGCATGGCCATTGGACAATGATTTACTATGGTTTTCCTACTAAATTCCAATGGATGATTATTCAAAAATATTGAAAATTAGTTTAGTCTCAATGCATAGCCAAGAGTCTTACTGGATAATTATAGATTACCTCTCCAATGGATGATTGTACATTTTTCATCTACTTTTTCACGTGAATTTCAGTTGATGCTAGATCTTACATTAATAACTATACTTGCATGAATATCCATGCTTTTATACTTCCCCAGTATGGTCAATGTTGATGTATGGCATTGGCCCACTGATCTTACAATTAACTCACTATTCATATTCAATTTTATCTAGTTCAGCCCAATAAAATAAGGAAAACAGAAAATTCAAATGTGTGCTACATAAAAATGATTTTTTTTTAAAACTACATTAATGTCTGATATCACACGCGCATTTTCCCTCGGCTCTTGCAGAACAGCATTCGCCCTCAGTTCTTGCAAAATGGTAAGTTCTTACTGCAGGCCCTTCCTCCTGTAGTAGGGTTGACCCTATTTGGGTTTTTTTGGAGCCTCTGAGAATACAAAGGTTGTGATTGATTACGGGGCACTGCCTATATTTGTGGAACTTCTTGCCTCTGGGAATGATAATGTTCGAGAACAGGTAGCACGCTCATTTTAGAGGCATAAAATTATTCTTCCCAACTATCTTTATACGTCTGTAATTTTGGAATTTGATTTAAAAAACTACTACCCAACTTTGAGTTCAACTGGTGTTCGTGTAAAGGCTATTTGGGCAACTTTGAGTTCAACTAGTGTTCGTGTAAGGCTGTTTGGGCTTTGGGAAATATTGCTGGAGACTCTGCATCATTTAGGGATCTTGCCCTCAGTCATGGAGCTCCGAGGCAGGTGCTTGCCCAGTTGAATGATACTGCCAGAATTTCAATGATACAAAATTGTACATGGGCTCTGTCAAATTTTTGCCGTGGTAAACCCCAACCACTATTCGAACAGGTAAGCAGAACACATTTTCTGCCTCTTCTTCTTAGTTCGCAGATACTGTGGATTTTTTTTTATAGATCTTGGTGCTTGGTAGATTTGGACGTAATATGGACCTAGGCGCTTGTTCATTACAATGTCTCTGTCATCAGGTTTTAGAAAATGCTCAGAAATTTGGGTTTCACAAGGGGATTACTCTTGCTTGCAATTATCGATTATCAATCACATTCAAAAAAAGTCTTTCGTAGCATTGCTGAGCTCTTTGTAGGTGAATTTCCGAGGCAATTTCACAATATCTGAACTAAATTTGTCTGTCCTTTTCAATACTCTGCGCTTGTAATAGAACCAGACAAACAATCTAGTGGCCAATGCAACAACAACAACACCTCTTGTTGCAATGCCTGCAATTCACCCTCTCTGCACGCATGAATGACTATGGCACCCTCTTTTGTGAACAGGTACTGGAGCTGAAGGTACTGGTTTCCATTAGGATCGTGGAATTCAACATCCAAAATAGTATCAAATTCCACCGCAATAGTATTCCCCAGCGAGGGCAACAGTTCATTGAGACCTATTGGACTCATCACCCCCAAATAGCCTCCAGGGCTACCCAGAGTGTGATCATCTGGAGCAATAACAAATGCTCATCCATCCCCAATTGAAACAATAACAGGACCCACATTGGTTACAGAAAAAGAGAAACACGTTTTGAAAGAAGAAGAAACTTTTGTATTAGGGTCCAGAAATCTAACTGGTCTATTGTACAATGCCCTACCTGCACTTCAAATTGGTACTCCCAACTCCATGCCAAGGCTCACTGTGCCATTCTTCAGATGAGCATCTTAACCTGAAGTTTGATTCCAAAAAACCCAAGTCCCCTGTTCTATGCCCAAGACCTCTATTACAACGAGTAGAGTTCTGAGCGAAATACTTCACAATAGGAAGCAAAAGAAACATCGCAAAATTGCTCCGCTTTAGACTGATAATTTTCTGTGCGAAAATTCAACTGCGGACAGTAAAAACATAATATCAAACACAACCAATCGACAATGGAATTTGAACATGAGGATTTATAACCACAAAAAACCCTCTCCAGGTTAAAAGAATTCCGGAATGGCTTTAAGATTCTACTAATGAGCGCTTAAAACACCATAGCAATTAATGTCACAATGAAATCTTCTGGAAGCAAAGCCCTTGTACAGTTTCTACATTTCCATAGTGGAAGCAAGAATCTTGCTATCTCTCATGATCTGGTTCTGTGGTCAAATCCTTTGCTATGGCTGTCTTGTTCTGCTAAACGTGGATCTGTCTTAGCTTTGGCTCTGGTTCTCATTTAGGATCGTGGATATCTGATCTTGCTGTGGCTTTGACTATAGAAACTTGTTCAATAGGAAAATGTTGACTCTGCTATATATAGGAGCTTCAATGGGTGCTCTCAAACACTTTTTTGGGCAACTTTGTTTTGTCTCTGATTCAAGGAAGAACTATGTTGGCCTTGGTTTTTTAGTCCTTGGAACTTATTTCTCTCATATTTTCCATCCTATCCCCAGTTTTCTACCGAGAAAGACATAATTTCACGATATCAAAATTGACTATTTTTGGCCATTTATCTTTAGTAATGGTACAGCCTTAATTTGGTGCATTCGTACAGTATCTGAAGAGCACTCTCAAGATGTTATTCAGTATTTTAGCATAACTACTACATTTAACTACCATGCTCTAATATTTATATCAGCCATAAGCATTCTTAAGGTAGTTCCACGTTTGTGAAGCAGAAGGAATGCTTCTGACAGCTTCTTATCATAGTGGTACAATTCTGTTCGCAGTTTATCTTTTATAAACCTCCAATTTTCCAAACGTAGTAGAGACTACAATTTGCATCTCAAATTTTGGACAAATCTGTTTAGTATTCTACAGAAAATGCATTAAGAATAAAAAAATCCCACAATTTGTAAAAAGCCCACAATTTTGTAAAAAGCCCACAATTTTGTAAAAAGCCCACAATTTGTAAAAAGCCCACTTTTATTTTCTTTTTGCTTATATATTGAGCTCCCATTGAGTTCAACAAGTCTTGGGTTTTCTACACCATTGAGAGAGATTTATTTTTTTCTTTATAGGATAATTTGCATCAATGGAAGAAAACATTGGAGCTGGAAAAACAATTCAAAAGGGTGAAAGGGGTGATGGCAAAGTTTATTTCCCTTGTAAAAAATGTTGTATGAGAAATAATGTTAGAGTTTTAATAGCAAAAACAATAGTGCATTGTAGGAAATATGGGCACATTTATGGTGGATCGAATGACTATCGTCCCATGGTAATTAATTATCTATCTTCATTTTGATTATATCGTAAAATTGTATATTATTTTAAATTTTTAATATTTTTTATATGCGCACTAATGTTTAAGTATTAATGTTTGTAATTTTCATAAAGGCACAGTTTCCCCCCAACTTTTTGCAGATGATCAACTAGCTTCCACAGAAAAATAGTATTAGATTAGATGATGTTGCACCAGTACAAGAGAATATTGCAGCAAATATTAGTATTGGAAATGATGTTGTACAAGGTGAAGAACATGAAGCGAATGGTGAAGGTAATTTTAATGATCCCATGGAGGTAGATCACGATGATAGTAATGAGACAATTCACATTAATGATGGGAAAAATCAAATGCTCCAAGACTTGTATGGTGAGTCAGATGATGATGGTGGAGATAGCAGTGACGGTATTTGTGATGTACCTCTGATTGAAAGGTCAAGTGAACGACTTTTTGAACACTCAAATGCAACTCTTCTCTCTGCTACATTGTTGTTGGTGAACTTAAAGGTTATGAATAATTTGTCGAACAGATGTATGACGCAACTCCTAAGGTATGAAATATGTATATATGATCACATATATGTAAATGTTGATTATTTTCCCTTTTTTTAGTTGTAATAAATGTGTAAAATAATAACTTATATATAATTTATTATTTTACACATTTATTACAATTAAAAAAAAAGGAAAATAATCAACATTTACATATATGTGATCATATATACATATTGCATACCTTAGGAGTTGCGTCATACATCTGTTCGACAAATTATTCATAACCTTTAAGTTCACCAGCTCTCTGCTATTGTTGCTGGTGAACTTAAAGGTTATGAATAATTTGTCGAACAAATGTATGACACAACTCCTAAGATATGCAATATGTATATATGATCACATATATGTAAATGTTGATTATTTTCCCTTTTTTTTAATTGTAATAAATGTGTAAAATAATAAGTTATATATATATATATATATATATATATATATATATATCATAGTTATCAAAACCGGCCAGTCAGGACAGCTGCTGGTTGGAACCGGTCTTGCAACCCGGTCAATAGCCTATTCTCACCTGTTTTTGGCCGGTTAACCGGACCTAACCGGCCGGTTAAGTAAGGAACCGGCCAGTTTATGCATAAACCGGTCAGTTCCGTACTTAACCGGCCGGTTAGGTGCTCCTCCATGAGTTGAAAATTCCTCAGTGTCTCCTCCATGAGCTGCAAATTCCTCTATTATACTAGCAACAAACTTCTCTAATAACTCATACTCAACACCTTATAGTAGCAACAATACACATGATGATTGATAAATACAAGGCCGGCTAGCATAAAATCCCTGACAACATGCAACTCATCAAGTGTACTTGATGACAATTTCTGTTCTCAAAACAATCAGCAGCAACCTTATTTCACACTCAGCTAGGAACTGTCAGACCCTCTCTCTCTGCTCACACATAGCAGCAGCATAAATACAAAACCTTTCACACAGCATACAAGCAATTCGATCATGGCATCAAGACTGATGCAAATGGTTTGACGCCAGTCAAGGGACAACAACATACAACCTAATGAAAATGTGACTGGCAATAATAAATTGACCACTAGAAAATTCCCACTTGGAAATGCACTAAACTGGCTACTGAATTTTCTGGGTTTTAATGAATCTTTTCAGTGATAAATTTTGTCAAACAAATTGTGAGCAGACTGCTGAAGTTGTAATGCTCTCTCAACTTGTTACAAATAGCACTAATAGTGGGTTTCATAAACCAATTCAATACCTCTAAGTGTTGTAGATGTTTCTCTAGAAATTTATTGGCAAGCAAACATAGATAATGAAGAATACAAGATCTTCAAAATGCTACTCTGATATATATATATATACTGAACCCAGAATTGTCTTTAAGGCTGATACAATGAATTGACAACAGATCTAAGCAGGGACAGATTGTATATTATAATATTAACTCAGTAATAAAACACAGTGAATAATATAAGAGAAACCTGATACATTACTTCAACAAGTTTGCTTATGTATTTTTCGATGATATGTATTGCATTTGCTGCCATTTTGATATATTCACCTTTGCATGCTATATAAATGAGCAAAATTTTCATATTTTGTCTCTATTGGCTTGGAATCATGGTTGCAAATCTTAAAAATAGTTTTTATTTATTTATTTATTTTTCATTTTATTAAAAAATAATTATTTAATGTATTTTTTTAAAAACCTGTTCATTGAGATCTGATCGCTACCGGTTAGACCGGTTTCGGTTCGAAACCCGATTCATTAGCTCCACCGATCCGGTCACCGATCCGGTCACCGGTCACCGGTTCGAAACCCGGTTCATTAGCTCCACCGATCCGGTTTTCTGTTGTATATTGTTGGGTGAATATTTGTTACCATCGCCAAATACTTTACCTCGAACATATCGAGATCTACGTGCTATTATGAAACACTTTGGAATGGAATATAACACTATAGATGCATGTCCTAAAGATCATATTATATATTATGGAGAACATGCGTTGAAAATAGAATGTCCGAAATGTGGTACCAGTAGATATCGAACAGATCAACTAACCAAAAAGGTGCCTCAAAAGGTTCTTCGTCATATTCCCGTAATTCCACGTTTGCAGCGAATGTTCAGGTGTAATAGCATAGCACAGTTTATGGATTTCCATGAAAAGAATAGAAGTGGAGATGGTGTTCTTCGAATGCCTGCAGATGGTTCTGCATTTAGAGAAATTGAGGAAAAATATGTAGATTTTAAAAATGAACCTCGTAATGTCAGGCTTTCATTGGCAGCCGATGGTGTTAATCCATTCGGAGAGCTTAGATCTACTTACTCAGTGTGGCCTATTTTCGTTATCAACAATAACATTCCTCCTTGGATGTCAATAAGGAGGGAGCACATAATGTTGACTATGATTATTCCAGGTATTTGATACATTATTTCTTTTAATGTAACATTTTAATTTCTCTCGTTGTTTGAATAAATATATACTTTATTTATTTACTTACTTATATATACATATATCATGGGAGTAATTATTATGTTCCGTAATTTTGAACAATTAGGTAAGTACCAGGTCAAAGATATGAATGTATATATTGAGCCTCTTATCGATGAGCTAATACAGTTATGGCATGGCATCACTATGTATGACATCACTAAGCCAATCAAGCAAAAGAGATTTCAATGTCGTGGAATGCTTGTATGGACAATTCATGATGCCCCAGGACTAACACATGTTTGTGGTATGTAATATTTCATTGCACTTTAATATGATACATAATTATCTAAATTAGATATACCATATCGCATGTTTTAAAAATGATCTCATAGTATATTAATTGTTATTGATCCATCTATTGCAGGTCTTCAAACAAAGGGTAGATTTGCATGTCCAGTTTGTGGCCCTAAGATGAAGTATCGTCATTCGCCAGACTTAAGAAAGATGGTGTTTGATGAGTTTAGGCATTTCCTCCCTAGGAACCATAAGTATCGTACTACTGAAAAACATCTTTTCAATGATAAAGAAGAAACTAGATTAAAACCACGAAGAATGACACCTTAGTTGTGGATGTTGGAATATAACAGAATTAATAATCGTCGAGCAGCTGGTACGTAATGTGTGTGTGTGTATATATATATATATATATATATATATATATTATTTGTTTATGTAATGTTTGGAATTTTTGTTTTAACTAATGAATTTATTTTATTGTATTTTATAAAATTAATATTGTTGTGATTTATTTTATTCTTTGATATCAAGGTCATCGTCGCCGTGAAGGTACTAATATTGTACTTCCACCTGGAATGAAATGTTATCCTTCTCAATTCGCGAGGTTGCCCTACTATGAGGACCTAAAAATAGCTCATTTGTTTGATACAATGCATGTCGGGAAGAATGTGACAGAAATGTTATGGCGAACCACAGATGGTGCACATGAGAGAGATAAAATTGACAAAATTTGTGTTGACATTGAGAAATCAAATCATGCAATGAAAAGTGTGATCGACGGATCAAATAACAATGGAGGTCGAAATTATAATAATATTCCATGGTTATTAACAGAACAACAAAGAAATGATGTAAAAGAGGTCGTTAGAAGAATTAAATTTCCAACAGTTTTTGCTTCAAACATAAATAATATCTTAACGAAGAAAGGTGACTTCAGTGGGGTGAAAACACATGATTGGCATACCTTTTTTAAGGTAATTTTTTTGGTATACGTTTTTGTATGTTATTGCTTGAATACATATTTTAAATTTTCCTTTTTTCTGCTTAATTTGGAAACCAATAACGATTCATTTTTTATTGTTATAGTATGTTCTACCTGTATCTCTCCCAAACGACTTCGACAACAATGTCAAACAAGTTATATATGGTCTTAGAAAATACATGAGGTAAGTAGTTTTGATTTATACGCAAAATCTAATTGCTACAATTTATTTTGTACTTGATGAAATGATGTATTAATTTACTTGTAATGAAATATATATTATGTTTCATTGAAATAACCTTGCGTAATGATTTGCAGATGGTTGTCATTGAAAGAAATCCATCAAGATGAAATAAAGTATTGGAAGAGAGAAATTCCTCGGCTAATGTGTGAAATGCAAAAGTATTTATCTCCAACATTTTTCAATGCACAAGAACACTACTTGATACACCAAGTTGAGGAGATTGAAATGTGTGGACCAGTACACACAAGGTCAATGTGGATGGTCGAGAGGCACCTAAAATCCTTGAAGGCTTTGGTTAAACAAAGAGCACGACCTGAGGGTTCTATGGTGGAGGGATATGTGGTATATCAATCCATGGTGTATATTAGTCATTATCTTCCTAAATTAGCTACGCTAGTCATGAAGGCGGTGGATTGTATTTGGGTGGATTGTATTTGGGATGTGAACTCCATCAAAAAATTTGAAGAGGAGCACCTGTTGGGAAAAGGTAGAATGAAGAAAGTGAGAGGTAAAAGATTTATTATGTATAATACATATAATGTTTCATTTTTTTACATCATGTATATGATCATTATATTCATTTAGGTTTTATTCTTTCATAGTTTATTAATTAATATAATTTACCATGGTTATAAGTAATATTTATTAATACTGGTGAATTATTGTTTTTTTATTCAGGTGCTCAAGATTATGAGGCGCTACTTTTATACATTGCAAACAATCTTGAGTGGATGAGTGAATGGATTGAAACATGTAAAGCACGTAACGACGGTAGGTTATCATGGCAACTACTTTCTGACTTGATCAGAGAAGCGTATCGTAGTGGAGATGGGAATGTTACGGACAGGGAAATCAATTTAGCATATGGTTTGAAAGATAGAAAGGTAAGCAATTAATTCACCTATTTATAATGTGACAAGAAGTTTGATTTTTCAGTTAATTTTCATGTTGTGTAAATTATATGTTTAATTATTAATTGAGAATGCATATTTTTCATGTTTGGCATATTGTAGTTGAAACACCACAAGGCTATGTGGTGCAATGCTCATCAATTTCGCTTTAAACAGTTGGATGATAACAGGAAAAATTCTGATAGTGGGATAACTGCAGTATTCCAGGTCACTAATGTTTCCTCCAGGAGTGACAGACATCCTCGAGAATCTGAAAATAGATATTATGGGTTCTTAGATGATATAGTTGAGTGTAACTTTAATACCTTCAAAATAGTTTTGTTCGATGTCAAATGGTATAGGCTACGAATGAATGTACGTGATGATGATAGAACACTTATTCAACATGAAAATGGATTTCCAATGGTTAAAACATTGCAGTTTGAAGCAGGAAAAGATCGCTATGTTTTTCCAAGCCAATGCGAACAAGTCTTTTACTCAGAGGTTCCAGGTGAGAAGGAATGGTCATTTGCTATTAGATATGATCCAAGAGGAAGGCCAGTAGAGTATACTATAGAGGAAGAAGATGATATTGATCAAGAAGAAGATGATGTAGTGGCAGATGAGCAGGAAGATGCATTGACAGATGAAGAAGATATCTTAGAAGATGAACCAGGCATAGGAGATGAGGCAACAATTATTGATGATGATGTCAATGAGGATATTATTGAAAATGACATAATTGATGATGATGATGACATGGTTGATCATTTCAACACCGTTTCTGAATCAGATGTTGATATAGATGTCAATCAGTTGGATGAAGATCAAGAAGATACAGAAGAAGAATATTGATACAGATGTTATGTTCGAGTATGAGCTGGTATGTTATAACTTTATATTTTAATATGTAGGAATTATTGTATGTTGGGAAAAATACTGAGAGGGGGGGTGAATCAGTATTTAGGGCTGACTGAAAACTTTTCACCAGAGATCTTATTATGTTGTTAATTCTTTACTTGGATTATTGCACGGTCACGGTTCCGCTCTTCCACGCAGGGTTCCGTCGCGCTTCCGTTTGTTATGTTCCACCTCTTTCCTTCCAGGTTCCATTCATGATTCCAAAGGGTTAGTCCGTGTTCCACCGAAAGTTCAATGCCAAATACTCTGTTTTAGTTCTTTCGCGCTATAACTGGTTTGCTCTCGCTCCTCGTTCCTTTCTCCATGAAAGCCAGTCAGCTCCTTACTAATAGAGTAGACCCTTCCATCATATATTTAACGAATATATATAACTCCACTGTCTACCAGTTTGGATACACTGTCAACCGTATTAACATCGGTTCCTCGGTCAACATACAGAGCACAGGGTTTCTTACGGATGTCAATTATCCTTCATCAGGATGCATACATATGTTCACACATGAATTAACTCGTCCTTATTTATATCGATTCTCCATTAAATATAGAGCTTGAAATCATGGACAATCATATAATAGGATACAGGAAACATATTGCCAACATTGTCTTTAAATAATTTACTAATTATGCGGGTTTGTTGCATGTTGTTTATTATTTCAAACCAATAAATAATGGCCTTACTATTGTTTATTATTTTTCAGGATTTACAGGATTCATTTGATTCTATGGTCAGGTCTCTGAAAAAGCCAATTAAACACTTAAATAGTCAAGATCTGGAAGACAGGCTTTACCCCCACCATAAATTGCTGAAAAACCGGCCTTCAGTTCAGCTTGTTGTGCTGAAGACGAGGGTGGATTTGCATGATAAGTTGAATGAAAATGAATCAGATATTCGGGATGCTTTTGAGGGCAGATCCATAATCCCCATAGATGAAGATCCCATTGCTGTAGAATTTCTGTCTGCGTTGAAGCACAAGTATAGTGTTGTATCGGAATACAAATTAGAGGACAACTATACCAAGTCTAAATCAACTAAATCCAGTTCTAGTGCTCTTGAACTTACCGAATTAAAGCCAGAAGCAGGATTTACAATCTCTAATGGGAACGGGTATGGTAGTTCCAATATTGGATTGGATGTCCGGAGCTCTGCAATAGGCACTGGACCTGATCGTAATGAACCCCAACTAATTCAATGTTATGAAAATATGGACTTTGATGATGATCAGGAAAACAAGCCAGAGCATTTTGGCAATATTGAAGAAACTGAAGAGGTTTCCTATGATCGATTGAATCAACTCATCCATAAGACATCTACTGCAGGCTGGTTTGTATCAGAAGGAGAATCGGTTTTGCTTTCCCATGATGATGGATGCTGCTCTTTTCACGATATAGCAAATTCAAAGGTGTGGAGGTTTTAATTATTGTACTTAATTTTGGGGTTTATGGGTGTTATAATTTATACATTTTGGGATTTTCTATTAGAAATAGGGAAAAGCCTAGGGGTTAGATTATTCTCATGGTTTAAATTTCTATATTTGAAATAAAATTCAACAATTTTTGTTTAAAAAAATGATTTGCCTAAATATTTGATGTAGTTTAAATAGGATGTAGTTCATTTCAAAGACTCTTGAAATTTTCTAGAAACTATGATTGGCATTTCAAGAATATTTATGCACTCTTTAAATTTTCCCTTAACATAAAGGGCAGTTGATTTATGAGTAATACTTAGTATTGTTATTTTCCAATCTCCAGGAGAAGGCTGAATATAAAGCTCCATATGGGCTTACCCCAAACATGTGGGGTGATTGCTGGTTGATCAGAGCAACTGGTTCAGATGGTTGCTCTGGTAAATATGTTGTGGCAGCATCTGCAGGTTGTACATTGGACTCAGGTTTCTGTTCATGGGACTTTTATAATAAAGAAATTATGGCAGTCCATACTGAATCAGAGGCCTTCACTTCAACGTCCAGTACCATCTCTCTAGTTTTGGCAGAGAGGGATGTCTCGGGGAGAAATTTTGGCTTTGCAAATGTTGTGCCAGAGAATCAACATTGGTGGTATAGGCCATGTGGGCCTCTTATGGTATCTACTGCCAGTGCCCAAAAGACAGTTAATATTTATGATATTCGTGATGGAGATCCCGTGATTTCAATGTGTTTGTTTTGAAAGTTTAGGTTTCATAGTAAATCATCAATGGGCTCTAAAATAAGGCCACATTGAAATCTTGGATACATGTTTCATGCCAAAATCAGTTGTATCTTCCATAAATACACAATCTTGGACCACTCTGTATAAATATGCTTCTTGGACAATATTACATCTCCCTCATTATACACATGGTGTTCTTACATGCATAGCAAAGGCATTGTTTTGGCAATCATTTTTTAAGTCACTAGATATTGTGGGTACAAGGATCTAGGGTCTCCACATGAAACTGTGTTGCCCGGAGACTCACTCTGCCTGTCCTTAAATTTGTAAACATAGTAGTATGCCAATGCTTCTTTCATTTTGTATGCATAAGACGATTTTTTGTCAAAGTCCATAATTGTTTTTAAGTTCTATCCATCCTAGTTTTGTTGTGAATGCACAGGTTTTTGGCTCAACACATATATGTTATATCTTTGTACTTTTCCTTTACTAACTATTTGAAATTTCTAGTTATATTTAGAGGTGTATTTTAAGGGATGAGGGGAATTACTTGGATTTAGTGCTGCCAGGCTTATCATTTATTCTCCAAATGAAGCCCTGTAATCTGTAACACTATATGGGCATGCAAATCACTTGTTAAAATATAGTTGATACAATACGTTGCACATGAAGCTTGGAATTGTGTACATTACTGGAATATATTAATTTGCAGGCATGCTTAAAAGAGAGATAGGTTTTGATAAAATCAAAAACCCTGAACATGAAGAAAAAAACGAGGCAATTATTTTATACAGATAGAACCAAGACACTATCTCCTCATTAATAACAAAACCTCAGTCCAAAAATCATATGTACAAATTCTAGAAGTCGAAAGTTGAAAATTTCTGAAATGGAACCAGGTCCTTTTCAAAAGAATAAATTTAGTAAAAACGAGGGTGAAGAAATTTATCTTATCAAAATTTCCACATACCGTGTTAGCAAGGAATGACTACGAGTCCTGAGCAGTGAGACTGAGGAATTGCTCCTTTGCTGCAGGTTGCAGTTCTTTTCTCCAACACGATGAAAAGAAAATTCTTAGCTTTGGAGTCTGAAGCTCGAGTCACAACTTGGAAGTTGGTAAGGAAAATTATCAGGGTTGTTGCCAATTGGCTTGGAGTTCGCAGCCTAATTAATTTTCTTTAATGCATTTCCTTCAATGCTGCGCCAGTTGTCACTGGCCAGCAACCTTTACAATAAAATTTATTAGACCGGTCACGCTACGAGGAAAATTTGGCATGATCACTGATCATTGATTTCTTATTGTGATAACAAACATTGGAGATTTACTGTCCTGTTTTAAAGTTTTATATTTTTTTTTTAAAATTGAAACAGTCGTCGACATATCGATGCCTTGTAAGCGTCGCTCTTTTGACGTTTTTAACGATTTCCATTTTCGTCGGTCTTGTGACGTCCGTCGATATTGCGACAGCTCTAGAAACGTCGGAGGAGCGATAGAAAAAAGAGGTCGGAAGGGCGACGTCCAAAATTTCGGACCACATTTCATCAGAATTGCGACAACTCTTCCTGGCGTCGATATTGTGACCCTTCTGGAAAGCATCGTTCTTGTGACACTTTTGCAATACGTCAGTCTTCTGACACTTTTGTACGGCGTCGGAAATGCGACAGTTTAGACACGTTAGAAGAGCGACAGTATAAAGACGTCGGAAGAGTGACGTTCAAAACTTCGGACAACATTTCGTCGGAATGGCGAGACTTCACAAACGTCGGAAGCGCGACGTTAAAAACGTCGCACCACATTTCGTCGGAATGGCGACATTTTACAAACGTCAGTTTGGGAGGCGTCGGAAGAGCGACAGGTGTTTGGAAGCAATGGGAAGTGTCGGTAGTGCGACACTTTGTAAAGGCGTCGGAACTGCGACCGCATGAGAAACCACGTTTTTCCCAGCCTCGAACTGTTGCTCTTGCGATGACTGTGTGTCAGAAAAGCGACGATTTGGCCGTCAAAAATTGCGCCAAATGTTCTAGTGTATAATGCGACAAAATATTCTGCAATATATAAGTAGTTAGTAATCTGGCTAAACAGTAATGATGTCTGTTACAACTGAAATAGAACCATCCTATACAAGTTCAAGTTGTGCCTCAGATGCAGTAATAAAACACATTTCAAAATAAATATGCATATTCACCCAACATCACAAATAACAACATATTACCCTACGTTCCAGGAAAGAACATAAAACAGAGAAGTGAATCTTTGTTAACATCAAAAAAAGTGTGTGAAATCCTTCATGCCAAGAAATAACAGAGATACTCTCGCATGTAATAAGCTCAAGGGGCCAAAGGCCACACCTGTTCACGAAGAGGGTTTATCCTCAGTAAACGATGAATCAAAAATTCCAGAAAAAAAGCAAGAGAACAATGTGAATTGGGGATGAGGTATGTCTTACCTAGAATCATGAATGACACATTTAGGGACTCGAATTGCACCTCCAGTGCCACTAAAGTCCAACAGTTTCGTATCTTACCCAAAACATGCATTGACAGTGAGTAAATATATGTAAGTCAAACTCTCTATTCAAAGGAAAATATTTGTAAGCCAAAATAAAAATACAAAAAAACCGCGCAAACTTACCTACTTGGACTGGCATGCATAAGGGATGACATCACAAAACCCATTCAGAAGAAGCAAGGGAGATATCATGGTTAGCTGCCAATAAAACCCTGAGCATTTAATTCTGAGTGAACACCATTTAGATAACCTTGAAAATAAATACGGGTAATTTCCATTATCGAGCAATGAGATACCCTAGCTTCAAATGTAATACTGAACAAAAAAAAAAAAACTAAGTGGTTTCGGAAGCATCCTTACCAGACTGATCCATTGGGAAATATTTGTAACAATTATAAGAAAACAAACTGTCAGGGAAAATAAGTCTATAGGAAGCGCAATCAGCTGAAGGAATTCCATGCCACCATTTAGTAGGATAATAACCCAGACAAAAGATGCAACGAATAAAGCTGAATCCATGAAGAAAAAACTAAGTGATATGGTAGGAAAATAACGGACCTGCCCAAAGGATGGGTCGTAAATAGAGAAACTTACAGAGCTTGCATCGTAGGAACATCATGAAACAAATGAGTTGTGCCTCCGTGCTTCAGGTTGAGGTAGTTACCCTAACCACTAGAACCAGAGCCGCCACCATCAAATCTAGCATTAACTAGATCTATAATGGGCATGAAGAACCAAGGCATTTAAGATGTTACAAAATCCATCCACCAATAAGGGCAAGTGTCTAGGTTTAATGATGTGGAATTGATTAATGCCACCACAAACCATTTAACCAAATATTTCTGATCATCGTTTATGCAATCAAATTATAAGTACAATAATAAATCTTTTAAAGGCTAAAAAGTCTAAATGAAATCCAATACCATATAATATCGCATTATCATGTGTATCTCTTAATTTTGAGAATGTGTGTAACATTATCCAATAATAAAATGTGAAACAAATAATGTACAATCATATAAAACATGGTGAGTCTATAGAATTGTCGTGTCATATAGCATTGAATATTCGATGATGTGATTGGTAAATAATAATTTTTTTGTATAAGTTTAGTAGTGGTGACATATGGTATCAGAGTGTGGTTCACACGCTAGGCCAAGTTGGGCTAACTAACTCTAGCGACTATCAATTTTGTTAATTACATGCACAGGGAGTGACATAAGCTATTGAACAAGCCAATGAGGAGAGGATCCAGCCAAAAACCATCAAGAATAATAGGGTAGACCCACTCCCAGCCTAATCTGGAACTTAACCTACAAATCTAGGTACAATTGAGTGTGGATCAGCACCATCAAACCAATAGGTTGCTAGAAGTACAACATTGTCAGACAACCCAACTGTTAGACACACTACAAGAACTCCAAATAGAAATTATTCATGTGCGAAGCGACAATGAAAGAATGATGAGGGAAAAACATAGAATACTTAAGAGTCTCTTGGATAAGTAGAACCACCCTACGACACAGCCTAGTCCAAAAAGGGACACCCATGAAGAAGGAGAACAACAGCAGCAAGTGAATAACAATCTGGAAGGAAGTTGAAATCAGTGAAGTAACAAAAACAAAATCTACAACAAAGCAGAATGTGGAAATTCTTTTGAGCAACAGGAAATGAATAAACATAAGGTAGAGTTACAAGGTGAATTTCGGAAAATTAAACCTCCTAAATTAGATGGAGATACTGAGGAAGTAGCTTAAATGTGGATAATTAACATGAATAAATACTTTCAAGTCTATGAGTATAAAAACAAGCTCAAAGATCACCTTTCTATGTAGTAGTTGCGAGAAAAAGCCACATCGTGGTGGGAAGAAGTGGAAAACATGTGTACAATTGAAGACCAGAATGAGACATGGGATGAATTTCAGTAATATTTTAAGGACAAGTACCTAACAACGATTTTATGATGACAAATCGACGGAGTTTCATGATTTGAGATTAGGAAAACTATCAATGGATGAATTCATCACTAATTTTACCTCTTTGCTAAGATACGTACCATACCTGAAAGATGAAAAAGAAAAAGTACAACAACTCTTGAGCAGCCTGCCTTCTCATTTGAAGGAAAGGATCGAATTTGTAAACATGAAAACTATAGATGAGGTGATACGAAAAGCATGAATGTGCTATCAACAATTTAAGGTGAAAGTTGAAATTGGTAGAAGTCGACCACCAAAGAAAGGAAAAAATGGGTCCTCGAATTCTAAAAACACCACACCAAGAAGTTATAAAAATGATCCAAGAAATTTAGAAAATAGGTAATTTGGGAGAAACCAGCAAAAGCCAAATTGGGCACTGGAAGATTGACCTACGGAAGCATCCAACAGGCCAGAACTTGGATCGTCCCAAAAACCACCATTACAATTTTTGGGATGCGGTGAGTCACACTACTTCAAAAATTTCCCTCACCGTGGAAGAAAAGAAGTTACAGTAAACTTTCAAGAGGTGTCTATAGTAGGGGATGTTGCACGAAACATACCAAGAATTAATGTTGCACTAAAGGACTGGCAAGATGATTTCTAGCCAACCATGAAAGAACTAGAAGGTAAGTTACAATCTCAAACACTTTCCATTTTGTTTGATCTCGGTGCCAGTTTAAGTTATATAAACCCTTGAGTAGTTGAAAGTTGTAAACTACAAAGTCAAAAATTTAAAACTCCCTGTTTGGTACAATTGGCCACGGGGACAAGGAGAACAGTTAACACTAAAGTGTCAGATTGTATCCTGGAAATAGTCAGACAATATATACCCATAGAATTGAATATTTTACTTTTGGGTTATTATGATATCCTGTTGGGAATGGACTAGTTAGAGAGACACTGGTCACTAGTAGATTTCAAGGAGAAAATTATATATTTCAAGGCAAAAGATAGTACTTGTCAAGAATTGTTGGGAATTAAGAAACCACTTCAATTGCGCCCCATCACAACAAATCAGTTGGGTAAATGCATCAGGAAAGGGTGTCAACTCTATGCTATCCATGTGAGGTTTACTAACTATAAAGACAAGACGCTTATGCTGGAAAATATCCGAGTTGTTCAAGATTTCATGGACGCATTTCCTGAAAATATTCCAGGATTACCCCTACAAAGAGATATTGATTTTACCATTGAATTACTACCTGGAGTAGCACCTGTATAACGAGCACCATACAGGATGAGTGTGCCTCAGTTGACAGAATTAAAAATGCAGTTGCAAAAACTGTTCGAAAAAGAGTATATTCGACTGAGTGTGTCCCCCTAGGGATCACCTGTGTTGTTCGTTAAAAATATATACGGAATGATGCGAATGTATGTGGATTACCGACAGCTTAAAAAGTTGACAGTCAAGAAAAAATATTCATTTCCACGTATATACTATCTTTTTAATCAAGTAGAAGGGGAAAAAGTGTTTCCAGAAATTGACCTGAGATTTGGGTATCACCAGATAGAGATTAAAGATGAAGAGATATCCAAAACAACTTTTCACACCAGGTACAAAAACTATGAATTTGTGGTACTACCATTCGGATTAACTAATGCACCAACAACATTCATGAGCCTGATGCATGGCATATTCCACACATATATGGATAGATTTATTTTAATTTTTATTGATGACATATTGATATACTCTAGAAATATGAAGGAACACCGAGAAAATTTACGCTTAGTGTTGAAAATGTTGTAGGAGCATCAGCTCTACACCAAGTTTAGAAAATGCAATTTGTACAAAGAGAAGATCCAATATCTGGGCCATGTCATATTGGCTGAAGGGATCTCGATAGATCTCAAAAAGATAAACAAAGTAATGGAATGGAGAGTCCCCAGAAAATGTGCTAGACATACGTTATTTCATGGGCCTAACTGGTTACTACCGGGGATTCATCAAAGGCTTTTCTAAGATGGCCTTTCCCACCACCTCCTTGCAGCGGAAGGGACGTATTTTTAAGTGGAATAGTGAATGTCAAGCCAGTTTTGAATGGTTAAGGGAACTATTAACCACTGCCCCTGTGTTACAAGTGGTTGACCCAAACAAAGAATTTGAAGTCTGCGAAGATGCTTTTAATGAAGGGGTGGGAGTAGTATTGACGCAAGATGGTAAGGTAATAACGTATGAATCCAGAAATCTAAAGGATGATGAGCAGTGATACTTTTCCTATGATTTAGAATTTACTGTGGTAGTACATGCTCTCAAGGTATCGAGACATTACTTGTTGGGAAAAATGTTTGTGCTAAGGACTAACCATAATAGCTTTACGAGTTACTTTAAAAAATCTGACTTGAATGCTCATCAAGTGAGATGGAATGTGCTCCTAAGTGAATTTGATTTGGACATTCAACACTTGAAAAGCAAAGAAAACTACGTAAAGGATGATTTGGGCAGGAAAATTCATGGCATCTATGAACTCTACTTTAACCACACACAATTTATGTTTTAGGAACAAATAAATGAGGCATCAAAGAGAGCTGTTGAATATCAATTCTTATGTCAGCAAGTAAAAGAAACGAAAAAACAAGGAAAGAAATCTAATTATAGAGTTAATGATAAAAAAACTCTTAGTCTTTCGAGGAATATATGTATTCCAAACCAAATAAGCTTGAAGGAGCTGATTTTGGGTTAATATCATCAGAGTGCCTATGTTGGACACCCCAGGTATCAAAAGATGCTGACAACCATTAGAAAGGACTATTTTTGGCATGGAATGCGTAAAAACATTATTGAATATTTGACCAAGTGTTTAGAGTGTTAGCAAGTTAAGGTGGAGCACTAACATCCAGTGAGATTTCTTGAGCCCATAACTCTACCAGAATGGAAGTGGGAGGTCAAATCTCTTGATTTCATTACAGGTCTACTGAGAAGAAAAAGACACAATGATTCAATTATAGTTGTGGTGGACAGACTTAACAAGGTATCCCATTTCATACATGTTCAGTCGACTTACAAGACTGTAATATTGTTGATATATTCATGAGGGAGATATTTAGACTGCACAACATTCCTAGAATTTTCATCTCAGATCGAGATGTAAAGCTCACCTCAACTTTCTTGAGAGCACTATTTACTAGATTGGGTACACGTATCCAGTTTAGTACAACTTACCATCCTCAAACATATGGACAGACAGAATGGATGGATTATATATTAGAATACAAGCTACACATGTATGTGATGCAGCAACCCACAATGTGGGAAGAATATTTATACATGGTCGAATTCGCCTAGAACAATGGATACCAGGAATCTCTCATGATGATTCCTTTTGAGGCATTGTGACAATGCCAGACCCCCGTAAAATGGAGTAGTCCAGAAAGAAAACTAATGCTTGGACCAGACATGATGGAGGAAATGTAGTGGGAGGTAAGAAAAATTAGGTAGAATATAAAGGAAGCCCAGGATAGGTAGAAGGTATATGCCGATAAGAGAAGAAGCTTTCGAGAATTCGAAGTTGGTGACCACGTGTATGTAATAATTAAACCTAAGAAAATCACTTTAAGGTGGAATACCTGTGCCAAATTGGCTCCCAGATATTGTGGACCTTTCCAAATTTTGGAAAGGATAGGGCCAATGGCTTATCGAATGCCTTTTCCTACTCATATATTGGTACATAATGTGTTCCAGGTATCTTTACTGAAGTGATACATACATGACCCCAAGCATGTGATACACTGGTAGAACGTACATGTAAGTTATGTTTACATTATGACTTCCAGGAAAGAAGAGTTCTTAATTAAATTAATTAAAAATCTACTGATTTCAGGTAGAATTGGATGGAGAATTTATGGTAGAACCTCAGCGTATTCTCGATCAGAGAGAAATAATGCTCTAGAGACAAGTCATCCCCCAAGTGAAGGTGCAATGTAAGCACTTCAGCCTAGAGGAGACTATTGATTTTACCATTGAATTACTACCTGGAGTAGCACCTGTATCGCGAGCACCATACAGGATGAGTGTGCCTCAGTTGACAGAATTAAAAATACAGCTGCAAAAACTGTTCAAAAAAGAATATATTCGACTAAGTGTGTCCCCCTAGGGAGCACCTGTGTTGTTCGTTAAAAATAAATATGGAACGATGTGAATGTATGTGGATTACCGACAACTTAAAATGTTGACAATAAAGAAAAAATATCCATTTCCACGTATATACTATCTTTTTAATCAAGTAGAAGGAGAAAACGTGTTTTCAGAAATTGACCTGAGATCTGGGTATCACCAGATAGAGATTAAAGATGAAGAGATATCCAAAACAACTTCTCGCACCAGGTACAGACACTATGAATTTGTGGTAATACCGTTTGGATTAACTAATGCACCAACAAAATTCATGAGCCTAATGCATGGCATATTCCATACATATCTGGATAGATTTATTTTAATTTTTATTGATGACATATTGATATACTCTAGAAATATGAAGGAACACCGAGAACATTTATGCTTAGTGTTGAAAATGTTGCATGAGCATCAGCTCTACACCAAGTTTAGAAAATGCAACTTGTACAAAGAGCATATCCAATATGTGGGCCATGTGATATTGGCTGAAGGGATCTCGATAGATCTCAAAAATATAAAAAAATTAATGGAATGGAGAGTCCCCAGAAAATGTGCCAGACATACGTTCTTTCATGGGCCTAATTGGTTACTACCAGGGATTCATCAAAGGATTTTCTAAGATAGCCTTTCCCACCACCTCCTTGTAGCGGAAGGGATATATTTTTAAGTGGACTAGTGAATGTCAAGCCAGTTTTTAATGGTTAAAGGAACTATTAACCACTGCCCCTGTGTTACAAGTGGCTGACCCAAACAGATAATTTGAAGTCTTCGTAGATTCTTTTAATGAAGGGGTGGGAGCAGTATTGACGCAAGATGGTAAGGTAATAATGTATGAAACTAGAAATCTAAAGGATGATGAGCAATGATACTTTGTCTATGATTTAGAATTGACTGTGGTAGTACATGCTCTCAAGGTATGGAGACATTACTTAGGTAATAATGTATGAAACTAGAAATCTAAAGGATGATGAGCAATGATACTTTGTCTATGATTTAGAATTGACTGTGGTAGTACATGCTCTCAAGGTATGGAGACATTACTTGTTGGGAAAAAGGTTTGTGCTAAGGACTAACCATAATAGCTTTACAAGTTACTTTAAAAAATCTGACTTGGATGCTCGTCAAGTGAGATGGAATGTGCTCCTAAGTGAATTTTATTTGGACATTCAACACGTGAAAAGAAAAGAAAACTACGTAAAGGATGATTTGAGCAGGAAACTTCATGGCATCTATGAACTCTACTTTAACCACACACAATTTATGTTTCAGGAGCAAATAAATGAGGCATCAAAGAGAGATCTTGAATATCAATTCTTATGTCAGCGAGTAAAAGAAACGAAAAAACAAGGAAAGAAATCTAATTATAGAGTTAATGATAAAAAAAACTCTTAGTATTTCAAGGAAGATATGTATTCCAAACCAAATAAGCTTGAAGGAGCTGATTTTGGATTAATATCATCAGAGTGCCTATGTTGGACACCCCGGGTATCAAAATATGCTGGAGACAATTACAAAGGACTATTTTTGGCATGGAATGCGTAAAAACATTATTGAATATTTGACCAAGTGTTTAGAGTGTTAGCAAGTTAAGGTGGAGCACTAACATCTAGTGAGATTTCTTGAGCCCATACCTGTACTAGAATAGAAGTGGGAGGTCACATCTCTTGATTTCATTACAGGTCTACTGAGAAGAAAAAGACACAATGATTCAATTACGATTGTGGTGGACAGAATTAACAAGGTGTCTCATTTCATACATGTTTAGTCGACTTACAAGACTGTAAGATTATTGATATCTTCATGAGGGAGATATTTAGACTGCAAGACATTCCTAGAATTTTCATCTCAGATCGAGATGTAAAGTTCACCCCAAATTTCTTGAAAGCCCTATTTACTAGATTGGGGACACGTATCTAGTTTAGTACAACTTACCATCCTAAACATATGGACAGACTGAATGGATGAATTAGATATTAGAATACATGCTACACATGTATGTGATGCAGCAACCCACAATGTGGGAAGAATATTTATATATGGTCGAATTCGCCTAGAACAATGGATACCAGGAATCTCTCACGATGATTCCTTTTGAGGCATTGTATGGTAGACAATGCCAGACCCCCATAAACTGGAGTAGTCCGGAAAGAAAACTAATGCTTGTACCAGACATGATGGAGGAAATGGAGTGGGAGGTAAGAAAAATTAGATAGAATATAAAGGCAGCCTAGGATAGGTAGAAGGTATATGCCGATAAGAGAAGAAGCTTTCGAAAATTCAAAGTTGGTGACCACGTGTATGTAATAATTAAACCCAAGAAAATCACATTAAGGTGGAATACCTGTGCCAAATTGGCTCCCAGATATTGTGGGCCTTTCCAAATTTTGGAAAGGATAGGACCAATGGCTTATTGAATGCCTTTTCCTACTCATATATTGGTACATAATGTGTTCCAAGTATCTTTACTGAAGTGATACATACATGACCCCAAGCATGTGATACACTGGCAGAACGTACATGTAAGTTATGTTTACCTTATGACTTCAAAGAAAGAAGAGTTATTAATTAAATTAATTAAAAATCTATTGATTTCAGGTAGAATTGGATGGTGAATTTATGGTAGAACCTCAGCATATTCTCGATCAGAGAGAAATAATGCTCTAGAGACAAGTCATCCCCCATGTGAAGGTGCAATGGAAGCACTTCAGCCTAGAGGAGACTACCTGGGAGGATGAAAACTCTGTTCGAGAGACATATCCTGAAATGTTTAAGTAAGAAAGTAAACATTGGGGACGATGATTGCCTCTAATGGGGGAATATGTAACACCCCATTTTATTTTCAATTTATGTTAAAAGAATTTACTGATATATTTGAATTTATTAACTGAAAAAAACTAGAATTTTATTTCATAAATAATAAATTACATTGAGTAATTTATTAACTGCATGCTAAAGAATTCCCAAATTCCAGGGTAAAAGGAAGAGGCAGTTTCTGATAGTTACCCTCCCAAAGAGGATAGAAGGAAATACTGAAAAGGGGAAGGGGTTCTGTTCTAGAATGGAAAAATGGTTTCACATCAGTAAGACTGTGAAAAAAATAGAGTTGTCCAGAGCTGGCAGTTTACCAGTGGAATTTTGTACCCGAAGAAGGGTAGACTGGACTTGGGTCCTGAGGTATAACTTCAGAAAAAGAAAACGTACTATCTAAACTTTGGTGCGGAGCATGGGGAGAGAAGAGGACGTGATTGCCTCCCTCATGGTTTGGCGGTGCCATCATTTAATCAACAGAAACCGAGATAAGTATATTGAACTTACTGGTTTAACTTATTCACACAGAAAGATAATTTCTTTTTAAGTTGTCTATGGAGGTAACTTTTAGTTTACTATTAATTAGAGATATTGTTAAATTCCATCTACTTTGAAAGGAGGTGATAACTCTAAAATTAACATACATAGGAAGAAAATCGATGTAAAAGAAGTGAATACAAATATATTTATTGCTTAAAAATTTATGTGGTTATGATAATCTGTGTGGTCTGTACCTATTCTAAATATTAGTACAACTAGAGAATATAGGGCGTAAGAACAGTTGGAAATAAAAATAAATGGACCATGCTAAACAAGCTATGGTGAAAAACATACTTGACAGATATTATTGAGTAAAGAAAGAATTATAATTTTATGGTAACAAAAAAAAATAGAATTAGGAATCGACATGACTTGGGAACTGTAACTAGCGATCTTATTTATAAAATAAAACCCTTATAATGTTATGAGTCAAGAATATTAGCAAAGCCAGGGGTTGAGAAGCCTAGCCCCACATCTGCAGGACATGGATCATGATCCCCTGGCCAATAATATTTATGATATAAACCAAAAAAACTCTTACAACATTTAATTAAATATTGAAAGCTTAAAAGGAAAACAATCTCCATGGAAAATTGAACTCATAGCATAGTAACTCAAATGACCAACACATAGAACCAGAACACAGACTGAATTTGAGAAGCATAATGGAATTGTAAGATAAGAAACATGCATGTCATTATATACTATGACAAAAGATTCTGCAATATATAAGTATTTATTAATCTGGCTAAACAATAATGATGTCCTTTACAACTGAAATAGAACCATCATGTACAAGTTCAGGTTGTGCATCATGCATAGTAAAAAATCAAATTTCAAAAGAACTATGCATGTTCACACAATGTCGCAAACAACAACATATGACTCTCTATTCCAAGAAAGAACATAAAACAGAGAAGTGAATATTTGTTAACATAAAAAAGAGTGTTACAAACCCTTCATGTCGAGAGATAATAGAGAGACTCTGGCATGCAACAAGCTCAAGTGGCTAGAGGCCACACCTATTCATGAAGAGGGTTTACCCTCAAGAAGCCATGAATCGACAATTCTAGAAAACAAGCAAGAGAACAATGTGAACTAGGGACAAGGTATGGCTTACCCAGAATCATGAACAACACATTGAGGGACTCGGATTGCACCTACAGTGCCACGAAAGTCTAGCATCTTCGTATCTAACCCAACAACATGCATCAACGGTGAGTAAATATTTATAAGAAAAAATGTCCAGCCAAAGGAAAAACCTTTGTAAACCAAAAGAAAAATACAAAAAAAACCACGCAAACTTACCTGTTTGGACTGGCATGCATAAGGGATGGAATCATGAAAACCATTCAGAAGAAGCAAGGGAGATATCATGGTTACCTACCAATAAAACCCTGGCCATTTAATTTTGAGCCAACACCATTTAGATAACTCTGAAAAGAAAAATGGGCAATTTCCATTATCGAGCTATGAGTTACCCTAGTTCAAAATGTAAGACTAAACCAGAAGAAAAATAATCTGAGTGGTTTCGGAAACATCCTTACCTATCTAAGACATTGAGAAAAAATTGTAACAATGTTAGGAAAACAAATTGTCAGGGAAAAGAAGTCCGCAGGCAACGTAATCAGTTGAAGGATTTCCATGTCATTGTTTAGTAGGATAATAATCGAGACTAAAGATGCAATGAATAAAGCCAAATGCATGAATAAAAAAATAATTGATATAGTAGGAAACTAACCGACCTACCGGAAGGATGGGTCGTAAACATAAAACTTGCATAGCTTGCATCGTAGCAGCATTGAGAAACAAATGACTTGTGCCTCAGTGTTTCGGGTCGAGGTAGTTACCCTAACCACTACAATCAGATCCCTCATTTTTGGATCTAGGGATAACCAGATCTATAGTGGGCACGAAGAACTAAGACATTTAAGACGTTCCAACTTCCATCCACCAGTAAGGGTAGGTGTCCACATTTAATGTTGCGGAATTGATTAATGCCACTGCAAATCATTTAACCAAATATTTTTTATCATCGATTATGAAACCAATGTATAGGTACAATAATAAATCTTTTAAAGGCTCAAAAGTTTAAATGAAATCCAGTATCATAGTATATTGCATTGGCATGTGTATCTCTTAACTTTGAGAATGTGTGTAACATTATCCTATAATAAAATGTGAAACAAACAATCTACAATCGTATAAAACATGATTAATTTATAGAATTATCGTGTCATATAGCATTGAATATTAGATGATGTGATTGGAAAATAGATATGTTTTTTGTATAACTTTAGTAGTGGTCACAAACCATTATCAAAACTATAGCCAACACTAGTGTAATTTCCACTTTTTACAATATTGTTCTAAAGAAATTTGGTGGGAATGTGGATGAATGTTGCTTCCTGGATTCTAAGAGGATGCCACCTGGTTAGTAGAGATAGGAACCATCAAGAAAGTAAATAACGATGTATTGACTCCTAACTTCCCTAACACTGAATATGTGGAGAGATTACCAATGTTGGTAATGTAAGTTGCATAAATAATTCTCAACTATTCCCTCGATGCCCACACTTTCAAATCACTTCCACCACACTTTTATGTTGTTCTCAAGCCCTTATATACCTTTTTTTTAGCAAGAATACATGAAATTTGATAAAAATTATAGAAATACAATGGCAAGGGATCCATGCTTGAATATTATCATGGAAATGGCAACAAAAATAACATAAAGAAAGCATTGGAGGCAAGAAAATGTTGAGTTTTAGATGTGGACCATGTGAATATTTAGGTAAGTACATATAGGTATCGTAATTATTATTGAAATATAAAGCTAGTGGTGTATGATTTTAAGCACAAGCACAAGATCTAAGTATGAAAAAATAGTAGAGTAGCTACTACAAGACAAGAAAGAAGATAGAATAAACACTACTATGAATCGACTCAATAACCAAGGAGACAATACAAATTAATCATTATATATGATGCTATATTATTTCTCAATGTGAATACATTATATAGTCTCTCCATGAGTAAAAATGCATTTTAAACTAGGTTGGATTTCTCTTGTGTATGCACTCATATAACTAGAGTATTTTTATAGAATAGCTAATAAGTCAAAATTTGAGTGGAATATCTTAAATTAGAAATATATATAGTAAAAGGGTTGAATAAAATAATTGGAGTTACAAATAATCTATAACTAATGCAATAGATCTCAAAAGCAATAATTACCCTAAGAAACACTAAATATGGAATTGAAAGTCAACATAAACAAATGTATATGAGTGGAAGGTTGTTGATAAGGTTGAAGTTGCTAAATTTATGAGACAAACTGTGCATCCACTATAAGAAAACCTATGTGTGTGTTAGTACACATTAATAGAGTATAATCTATCATTTCACCATCTAATCAGCACCCAATCACTACCTCACATCATCCTAGGTGTCAATATTGCTCAAAATAAACTTATTAAAAATAGAAAAGGTTAAATATAACAAATGATCCTAAAATATAGGGAATGTGAAGTAGTGAATGAAAAGTGGTAATATTTGGCCCTTATAATATATATAACGTGGTCAAATGATGCCATGAATATAGGTCCCCTTAGAAGCATAACCAAATATTATTACTATCAAAACCTCAAAACTTAAACAATTTTAAAGCATCAAATTGAGGATAAAATTTCATGACTATGAAGAAAGTTAAAATTCTAACGTTTTTTAACCATGGCATTAAAACCAAATGTCATGAATAGAAAAAACCTTAAAATTTAAACATTCATACAACCCTACACACTTCATAATATTTAGACAATTTTTTAACCATGGAATTAAAAACAAATATTATCACTACAAAAATATTTAAAAATTAGCACATGAATTAGAGATTCATTCTACCCAGAGAATTTTTATTTTTAAGTTTAAAATGATACCTCATTTGAAATATTATGCTAAAAAAATTTCATCCATTACTACCAAAACTTCAAAATTTACTAGCAAACTAAAGCACTATATTTTCAAAGGGGCATTAAAAATGCAATATGGTGTAGAAAATAATAATATTACGTAATGGCATGACAATATCACCATATAAATTTTAAAAAAAAAATATTAATTCCATTTTTTTTAACTTTTAATCAATATTTCAATGCTAATTACATTGAATGAGACATAAAATAGCAAATTATATTGAATGGGACATAAAATAGGAATTGCACTAGATGCTGCAAAATAAACATCGTAAGTCATAAACTTGAGAAAAGTTAACAAGTTAAAAACAAAAATTTTAAATTAAAGTTAACAAAAAATAAAGGACAACATTCTTACTATAGTTTCTTAGAGCCCATCAAAATCTATTCAATGAAGGATAAATTCCTTTAGACTCCATATTTGTTAATTTCTTATGTATGAAATAAATAAAAAATATCACACACCATCCATAATGAAAATACATATTTTCTCTTGAAAACTCTAATAGGAGAAAGCCTAATTGGAGGGTGAAGTTGCTCGACTCCTCTTATAGGAGAAAACATAATTGGACTGTGAAATTGCTCCACTGCCTTTTCTCTAGTATGGGAGTAATGCAAGTACAAGTAAAATGCACTCTCTATGGAGCTATCTAAAACTTGTGGTTGTTTTTGCTGCTACAAAACACTAACATCCAACTAAGGTTTTGGTTCAACTCCTTCAATTCACAACTAAATTTATGACTCTGATCCTTCAATAGCGGTGTTCATAGTTCACATGTGGCTAGACTCTTTTGCATGATGATTGAGGATTGACGTGGAATCCTCGCACACCATTTTGTGGAAGGTAAACATCTATGGGAGATAAACTCTGATTGATGCAGTTGAGTCCTATTAAATGTTATTGTGCTCCTCAAAGTAACAGAGTAGACAGTTAATCTTAGATTTTTGTCATGTTTGTTATTATCACAGAAATTCTAATTTCACTGGTGCTACGACATATTTTGTAATTTTTTTGTTTCATGTTATTTTTGAGCTCGTTTGAGGCATCCCCATACTTGCACAACAAAGTCTAGGATTGGTTAAGCTCATCTTACCAACTTAGACTATAGCATATGTACTGTTAAATTTTTGAATTAATATAGATTAGCCTCATTTACCAACAAAAAATGAAGTAGATAATTAAACTAGATGATGTTTCTTGCAAGGCCAGGGAATTTTACACCTACAATGCCTTCATTGCTACTGCCAATGTTTTCCCCGATTTTGGCACCATCGGTGATCTGGTTACTCGCAAAAGAGAGTTTGTTGCATTCTTTGGAAAAGCCTTCCACTAATTATACTTATGAATATATTCCCTCATGATTTATTTATCTAATTTTACTAACTAACTGATTGGGAAGAATATTGTTAAACCAGGAAGATGGGTGATAGCACAAGATGTCCCCTACTCCTGGGGCTATTGCTTCAAAGTTGAATGATGTAATCCTCCAGCCCAGTGCAACCAATCATCCTGCCAATCATCCTCATGATGGACCTGCATATCTAGAAAGGTATACTTACGTTGAGGGCCCATCTTGCGTATCTGGAAAGATATATTATGGATGAGGGCCTTTCCTAGTTATCTCGAAAGAGTTAAAATGATTTCAGTCTAAAAGTGGATTTTTAAAGAAAAATGATAAAAAAATAGTTAAAATAATAAAATAAAAGTTATGAATTTTTGAGCGAAAAGAACAAAACTATTTATTTTAATTGTATTTTTGACTTATCTCCTTATAGGTTTACTAAAATTTCAAGTTTAGACACTCACTAAATGCACAATTAAATTTTACATCCAACGAGTGTCCACGTTTTAAATTTCAGTAAATATATAAGGACATAAGTCAAAAATACAATTAAAAAAGTAGTTTTTCTTATTTTCTCTCCAAAACATTTACATGTACCTATTTTTAAATTTAAAGCATTTTGATTGGTTTACATATTATGACATGGAAATTACAGGAAAATTTCATGGGCACTTTTAGGCTGAAATTTCCTCTAATGCAGCCCATTCAAATGGCATGGTTGGTCATTTCAGGCATATTTTCAATTTTAATTACATTCACAGTTTTTTTCACAAACGCACCCAAAACAATTCGCATTAAATTTAACCATAATGCGTAATTTACTCTTACACGTGAAGGTCTTCACTCATATCTGCATCTTTAAATGAAATGAACCAAATACACAACCATTGTAATCACTCTGCATCCTTAAATGAAATGAACATAATACACAACCATTGTTCTCACGAGGCATAATTAGAAGCCATGATTATGATTTAAAGGCATAAATCAACCCAAAACACTCTCCAATTTGGCATTCTATACTCTTAACAAAAACTATTATTTACATATTAAATAAAATTAAATCATTAAAAACCAAAAACATCAGATAAAAATGAAACATAAGTGAAAAATGAATCCTCATGGGACATAAATACCATTCAACATACAAGCCATAACCCGATAACAACTATATTTCTAAAATTATGAAGAAAAAGGGGTAGCGAACATGGAAAAGTTTTGAAACTAAAATAGAAGATGGGAAAATAATAGACTGTATGAAAGATGAAACGATAGAGAAAATTGATACATGAAGAATATCAAAAGCAAGAAAGTACAACAATCACATTTGGAAAATTTGTGAAAAATTTAAAACATAATGAAGAAGATGAGGCGTATAGCCATATTTAAATGGGAGAAAGAGGAAGATGGTTTGTTCATAAGGGGACATGTAGAGTCATTCCAAACCACAACATAATCACCAGAACTGGTTAGTCCCTAATTATTTCGGGAGGTTACACTGCCTATGATCTAAATATGTAAATTTTTCTAATCATCTAACACAAGATCGATGGTCGACGACAAGACACTATGACATGGGGGGGAGTTCTTCCCAGAGGAATGCCTTACGAAGTAATTAATTTTTGAAGTTATTGTTTCATTGTCAATATTTAAAACTAATGATTTTTTCTTAATTAAGACATATAGTCCAACAATCATAAAAATAACTCAAAACTTCACACATGACAATATGCAAGTTAAGGCATTTATGTCATGTTACCATGCAAGTATCAAATTGATAAAAAATTATATAAATTTTTCATGCAATTATTTATATTGACTCATATATTCTCACAGACCATCAAAATCTACATCATCTTCAGGTGAATGAATGGATGAAGATATAGATGACCCATATTTTTATCTATTACCAACCATTTTCTC
This sequence comes from Pinus albicaulis, assembly GCA_034641835.2. Lineage (NCBI taxonomy): Eukaryota > Viridiplantae > Streptophyta > Pinopsida > Pinales > Pinaceae > Pinus > Pinus albicaulis. The sequence goes on from CM076572.1 coordinate 1,115,390,710, forward strand.
ATCTCTGTCTAAATTTATGCCCAATATTGGAGATGTCAAAATCCTTTTAGATCTACGATTGGGTTTAAAAAATTTCCATCTTACCATTGTTTCTTGTGGTAGAAACCTCTTGATAATATCTATGGTCCTATATCAAAGAGAGCCTTTCATTGTCATCTTGAAGTCATAAACAAGTATTTCGACATTCTCTAATTTTTTTTTCTAAGTAAAAGTATAGTACAGCGGGCTAAAGCCTTCACAGTGCCTAGTGGAGGCAATTTAGACAGACAAAACATAGTTTGAGACTGCCCTGCAGGAGGGAAACCAGCCTGTAGCAACCACCATTTGAAAAAATCCCACGCAGGGGATCGAAATACTGTGAATTCTGAAGATTGTCACTGACAAAAACTGGACCATGACAGTAGATAACAGAAAAACAACATAACAAGCCCTCTGGAGAGGGCAGAGACATAACAAGAAAATCATAAAAGAGAGCTGAATTACTCATCAGGAGCCACCTCCTCGATCCTGCACCCATAATCTTCTGGTTCGCCACGATCATTGAAGATGTCTGCATCTGAGTGGACCGATGTTTTGGAGGATGGATTGTCCACCAAATTTGCCTGACCGTGTCCAGAATATTCCTACAGAACCTCCTTGCTCCCGCTGGGCTGACCCCTCGAACCCTGAAGCACCTCGTACGGATTCATGCACCCAACAGGACCCTGCCCCTCCGAAGGATTTTCATTCTTCTCATCCTGGGGCTCCTAAAGAAAAACTACAGAAATGGCGATAGAGACTCTCGAACGGTTGAGGGAGCAATCAAATGAGAAGAGAGTGGTATGGGATTGTGCTGGCAGCATAGAGGATGAGGGAGAGTCCAGTTTGTGTCCAAAACGGAGCAGACGACCATGGAGAAGACGGGGGAGGCTATCCGAGGGGGAAGAAACCTATGAAGGCGAGATGGAGGGGGAAGGCGAATGCCTCCCAGCGCTTCTGGTAGACCTGCGCCTACAACGCATCCTTTACCTTAGCCTAGGCATGCTTGCAGCGGAATTGGAGCTAGAATTCCAGAGGGCCGAAGGATTGACAGGGGGCTGCATCAGAGGAGTGATCAGAAAGACCGTGGCTGACATGCAAGAACCAGAGGGAGAGATGTGAATGCTATATTCGAGCTCGTTCGCCTTACCCGGATCAGGATGGCACCACCAGTTCACCGGCGCTGGGGAGAACGGGGCCATGGCATTTAACAGCTCTCCTCTGCAACGAGAAAACTTCAACATTGAATAACCATTCAATTGAGCCTGATATGAAATGTTAACACATCAGTTGATACTGCCTCGAGTATCTACCTCCATATCGCAATGAGCACCCATATTAAATGCCATTAAGTTCAAGTGATGAGCGTTTTAACAGTTATCAGGTGGGATCGCTGGTCTCATGCGGGAAGGCAGGTGGCCTCCCGTCCGGTGAACCTCCGTCCCATCAAAATAATTAACAGTGCCATCACCCACATCCGGGAGATTCGCCTCATCGTGAATCAGATTTTGGAAATTCCTTCTTTGTTTGTTATCCTGGATTATGTCCAGTGTCCCTGTTATGAGATTGCACTCGCAATCAACACCCAGGTTGGCAAGAAGATCCGCAACTTTGTTTCCATCCCTTCTAGTGTGCTTGAAGAGGAGGGCCCGGTTATAATGAAGCCATCTCTCCATTTTCTCCAATCGAGGTTCTAGTCGCCAACTGCTAGCAATCTTTTGCACCTAAGCCCCATTAAGGAGTTGGGAAGCCATATTGATGAGGATTTGCGAGTCTCCCTCAATCTCAATAGGATGCGGCCCCTTTTGTTGAGAGAGGAGAAGTCCTTGCCATAATCCCTCCAGCTCCGCCGAGTTATTCGTGTCCCATCCAATACTTCCCAGGTAAACAACCATGGGTGTGCCTGCGTGATCCCTTATGATGCCCCCGAAGCCTGCCTTGCCTGGATTCCCTTTTGAAGCACCGTCGAAGTTGAGCTTGTAGGTGTTCTTTGGAGGAGGAGTCCAAGTGTGTATGGTGTTGTCAGTTTTGGGGCATGTGTGCCTCTGCTTTCTAGGTTGAGGCTGAAGACCCCAATTCTCCCAGATGGCTTTTTCCTTAGCCAGAGTAGGGTAGTCCTCTGTATTCCAAGACTTCAGAGCTATAGTTTCCGTGAGATTGAGACAGAAATTTCTCCAGATGATGTCTATTGAAGTCCTCTGATCCTTGAAAATGCGTTTGTTTCTCTCTTTCCAAATGGTCCAAAGGAGAAGGCCTGGGATGATTCTCCAAAGATGATTGAGAATTTCACTCTTGAAAGGGTGTTGATGCCAGTTGCGGATGGTGCTTCTTATGTCAGTATCAAGCCTGCAATTCCTTTGACACCTAAAGCTAACTTTCTCCCACAACTGAGTGGCAAGAGAGCAAGCGAAGAGGAGATGCTGTTGTGTTTTCTCATTCGCATAGCAGTTGGGGCATATTGAGGGGCCATGGAAGTTTCTCTTCCGAAGATTATCCCATGTGAGGATTCGTTGATGTCCAAGGAGCCAAAGGAATAAGGCTACTTTAGGCCAGACCCCTATACTCCAGATTCTGCTCCAAAGTGGATCCTTGGGTGCGGGTTCCGAGCTGATGATCTTATAGGCTTCCTGAGTGGAAAAAGTACCTCTAGGAGTGTGACCCCATCTAAGAATGTCCTTGTCATGCGATATTTTGATGCATCGTGTTCTGAGTTCAGCAGTAATAACATCTCTTGCTTGCTCATTTGCGCTCCTTATTGTCCTTGCTGCCTGTTTCCATTGCCTATAACCCTGCTCAGCGGTGTCCTCCCATTGTTGCTAAAAAGTTTCTAACTGTTACATGTCCCAGTCTGGTTCAGTGGAAGGACTGTAGGTGTTGATGAGTTTTGGAAGTTGTTCCCAGGAATCCGTCCAGAATCTGGCCGAGCTTCCATTTATTACCTCCCAAAAACTGTGTTGTTGTATAAGTAAGTAATGTTGTTTTGCCGCATTCCAGATTATGGAAACTTTCTCCCCCGGAGTAAGTTTGATGAGTTCTTCCTGGGGTCGATGATGTGCATATTTGGCTTTCCAGAGAATAGCCCAGGGCTTATTGGGGGCGGTGAGCCAGTTCCACCAAATTTTTGCATTCATGATGGCGTTGCTGTGAAAAGGATCCCGAAGACCTATTCCTCCTTTCTCTTTGGGTTTGCAGACTTTAGACCGTTGAACCAGCGCCCATTTGTGATTGGTGCCTTTGGATCCCCATAGGAAGTTCCATTGCAGGGCTTTGATTTTTTTGAGGACCCATTTGGGTGCTGCTAGGATGGAGAAAAGGTAAAGAGGCATGGCCTGTAGCACTGCTTTAATGAGAACCAATCTGCTGGCTATATTTAAAGATCTGAGTGTCCATGAAGAAAGACAGGCTTCCAGTTTTTCCAAGAGCTTGTGCCAGGAGGCATGCTTGAGGGAGGAGGCAATAAGAGGGGCACCCAGGTAAGTGGAGGGGAGAGTCGCTATAGAGAAGCCGAGAATTCGGGCGATGGAAGATTGAGTTAGGGGAGGAGTATGAAAAAAGAAGATCTGGGATTTCGCATTATTTATGCTAGCTCCAGAGGCAACATAAAAATCATTTAGTAGAGATTTTAACTTAGAGGCTTCTTGAACGGAAGGGTACCCAAAAACCATATTATCATCTACGAACTGTTAGTGTGTGATGGCTGGCGCATTGTGAACAGAGATACCCTAGATTTTCTGGGTGCTGAGGGCCGAAGAGAGATGGCACCCCAGACCTTCCGCCATCAAAATGAACAGGAAGGGGGATAGGGGATCCCCTTGTCTGATGCCTCTTGTGGGGCTGAAAGGTTGAGAGGGAGTCCCATATATAAGGATGGAGAAAAACGAGGAGGAGATAAGACTATAGACCCATCGAACCCAAGTGGGGGAGAAACCAAAGGCAGATAACACTTTTTGTATGTAGGTCCAGCTTAATTTATCAAAGGCTTTGGAAAGATCAATTTTGAGAATCATACCTGCCTGTTTGGTGTGCTTGAGAGAATGAATGATCTCATGAGTATGGATGATGCCGTCCAGAATTTTCCTGCCCTCAACGTATCCGGATTGCTCAGGTGAAAAAAGCAGAGGAAGGAGTGGTTTTAATCTGTTGGCGATGACTTTAGGGATGACTTTGTAGATTACGTTACATAATGCAATTGGGCGGAATTTTTCAGGCGTGTTGGCGTCTTCTTCTTTAGGGATTAGAGCAATGAAAGTTGCATTTAAAGAAGGGAGAAGCCAGTGCATTGTGCGCGATTCTTCCATCACCATCCACACTTCCTCACCGATGAGGTCCCAAAAATGGTGAAAGAAGGTGGTCGTGAAGCCATCAGGGCCAGGTGCCTTCCCATCTTTGAGTTGCTTCATGGCTAGATCCACTTCCTGCCGAGAGACAAGGCATAACAGAAGCTGATTGTGCTTGTCAGTGATAATCCTGGGAATGTTTTGGATTATTTTGTTGATGGCCAGCCCTCTGTCCATAGGAGGTTCTTTGTGAACATCCTGGAAGTGATTAATGAACGCCTGCTCGATCTCTGCATGGTCTTCCGCCTTTTCCCCCTCTTGATTCCTGATTGTGGTAATTGTATTGTGCATTCGCCTATGAATGGTGGTTCTATGAAAGAATTTGGTATTTCTTTCACCTTCCTTTAGCCATCTAATTCTAGATTTCTACCACCAAAGGATTTCCTCCTGCTTTGATCGTTCCTCCAATTGGATTTTTAGCTGCTGCTCCCTCTCCATTAATTCTTCCATGCAACCATTCGAGATGATCTGCTGCTGGAGAGCCAACATTTCCTTGTTTAGTTCTTGATGTGCCTAGAAAATGTTGTCGAAGGTGGTGTGATTCCATTGTTTGATGTGGGATTTGAGGCTTTTGAGTTTACGCTGGAACTGGTACATTTTTTACCCTTCAGGTGGCACAAAATTCTTCCACCAAGAGTTGATGAGATCCTTGAAGGCGGGTTGATTCAACCAGAAAGCCTCAAAGCGAAAAGGGTGCCTTCTAGAATCCCCCAGTTGTTGCCATTGTAAGGATATGGGCCAATGGTCAGATCCATTGAGTGGAATGATAGAGGTTGAGATATCGCCGCCTAAATGGACTGCATTGTCTGAGATCAGAAATATATCTAGCTTTGAGGCAATATGTTGGCGTCCTGCTCTGTGATTACTCTAGGTGTAAATACCGTTACTATACTACAGATCTATTAGCAAGTTGTTCTATATGAAGTCTTTGAAGTGGTTGCTTTCTGGCTCTAGTTTGGCTCTTCCTCCCATTTTTTCCCCCAGTTTTGTGATCATGTTGAAGTCACCACCTAGAATCTAGAGAGGATGGATTCTAACATTGTTGAGCTCTTCCATCGTGTCCAATAGAGCCATTTTACTGCCTGCTTCCTGTGGGAAGTATACATTAGAAATATTTCCATGGATATTGGTACCTATGATATGAAAAGTGGCTTGAATGAGGTGACGGGAGGCATGAAAATCAGAGAGCGTGATAGCTTGGGTGTTCCAGGCAATGGCTAGCCCTCCAGAAGCTCCCGACGCATCTACTACTACCGAATGGCAACCAGACCATGCTCAAGAGAGGATGTTGCCAAGATTGCTACTATTACATTTGGTTTCCTGTATGAAGAAAATATGAGGTTGTTCCAACTTTATCATGTTTTTTATCATTCAGAGTTTCCCTGGACTGTTTATTCCTCTTACATTCCATGAAGTGAGCTTCATAGTTCACTGTGGGGAAGAGGCTTGTAGTACTTTGTCAAATTTGCATATCTTCCTGAGTCGACCAGGATTTTTCCCACTGTCATTGTTCATTCCAGATCAGTTTTCCTACCTTGTTTCTTGGAGTCCTTATGAGGTTGGTTTCCATCCCATCTGCTACCTGGCTGTATTCCCAGCTCTCGTTGTCTGAAAGCTCTGGAGATGATCACTTCCATCTTATCTAACTGTTGCTCTGGAATCTTGTCAAATTCCTTAATTCCTGCAGGCTTGTTCTAGTTCAAAAATGTCAAGCCTGGTCAGATCAATGCTTTCTGGTTCTTCCTCCATGCTTTGTGCTTGACTTTTGTCTCCAGAGTGCTGAGTGGGAATGCAATCCACGTCCATTCCATTCAGTTTCCAATCTGGGTCTTTTGAAATCTCTTCAGTTGAATTCGCCTGAGCCCACAGGGACACATGTGTAGGGTTAGTGTTGGGTGGAGGGGGAGGCAAGGAAGCCTTGGTCACGAGGGGTGTTAACTAATCAGCTTGGGGAGGGTTCTCGGGAGCAGAGGCAAGAGCTTCGAAGCTATTACTGGTAGAGGGGTTTGAGGAGGTCGGTGTCATGGGTTTTTTCCCATTGGGGGGTTTCTTGTGAGATCTTCTATGGTTGGTGACTTTGGTAAACCCCTCCAATACAGACTCATCAGGATGATCCATGGCTTGAGGCTTAGCATTGAGAGAGCAATCCCTGAATAGATGCCCACGGATGTGGCATTTTCGGCATTGGAAGGGAACATGCTCAAAATCAAGAGGTTGGATCAATTCAAAATCGTCATGATAGAGGCTTACCGAATCTGGTAGGGCTTTGTCCAGTCGCATATAGACACAGATGCGAGTGTAGGAGGTGTATCGACGTAGCTTCGTTTCCTTCACTATTTTGATGAACTCCCCTAATCCCTAAGCAATATCTTTGAGCGAATCCTCGTCCCAGTATTCCAAAGGAAGTGAGTATAGTCTTATCCAGACAGGGGCCCAGCTAAAATCCTCCTTGTCTGCGTTGAATATTTCTACCCAGTCTCTTAGGTAGAGGCCAGCTAAGTTGAAGAAATAAGGTCCTTCATCCAAAACTCTGTTACAATCTTCAATATAGATGAAAATAGTCGTGAAAAATCCCTTACGGCCAAGTTGGAGGGTGACCTGCCCTTTGGGTCTCCACTTGGCTGCTATCCACCCATGCAGGGCTTTTTCCGTGGGCCAAAACCCGATAAATTTACCGATCAGGGCATGATCCTTCATGTATTGGATCCGTCCATTGATCCTGTGGCTGGGTAACTCGATTTTGGGCCTTTCTGTTGCTATCAGCTTGCAGGTGGTCGACTTCACTTGGGGCATTTCATTTTTCCCAGATTCTTCTTCCTATACCTCTTTTTGTTTGTCAGTTGCAACAGCTTGTTCTTCAGAACGGTTTTTAACCTCAGTCTCCGGATTATTTTGATTCAAGGCCGTATGCTTTGTTAGCGGAGGGTTTGTCGTGATGTAAGGGGAAAGAACTATCGCTTCCCCACGACGGGCTTGCCATGGCAGGTGAACTAGCCCCCATCCTCAGCAGATCGACAGGAGTGAGCCAGTGGAAAGGCTCAGAGTATTCTGAGTGTGTCGGGGCAGAAGCAAGGGCAGAGCGTAAACCCTAGCTCGCCTCAGCTCGCAAAAACCATAACATTCTACTATATGACATTCTCTAATTTTAATCGGTAAGTGCAATGAATATTTATATTTGGGCCATTTCTTTTATATTTCTACTGATTCGTTCGTAAACCACCATCTCTCTTTTATGTGCACCATTGAATGGCTATGTATTGCATACTATTGTACTTTAAATACCATATCATCTCCATTATATTCAATGACCTTTATAACTTTGGCAACCCATAATGGATAAACATGTGGATCTCCATCCACTAACACTACAATAATGTAACACTTCTTAATATTTTATATTTAACCCTTGTAAATGTCTTCCATGGTTTCATGTTGTGCATGTAATCTTCTAGAACCACACATACATTTATATTTTCCTTACTTGTGAAGAATCAATAATACCTTGATATTTTTTTTGTTTAATATTGTTTCTTCCCTGAAATTTGTTTCACATATTTTATGGCCAATTACATGGATTTTTCAGACTGTATCTCCATTTCTTGATCTGTAAACTTCCATGGATATTTCACTAGAGAATTTTCCACAACATATATGATAAATTATACTTAAAATTTTGAAATCTACATTATGAGGATTTATTTCTCTTGAGACTTTTGGATCTATAAATCATTATTTATTGTGTATGATTTTATATTATTATCATGCATAAAATAGAGAAAAATGTAATAACAACTCATAGAATCATGATTGACACATGATATATCCTGGGAAACCATTTCGGGAGAAAACCCGACCGGAAGATGAGGTTCCTTTGCTCTCTTTCTCTAAGTAGAAAATGGATGTGAGTAAAGAAAAGTAAGGCATGTGTCTTGTGAGATACTAGAATAAAAAATCATCTTTGTGTGCACTCTCCCTATCCATCTTGGCTGCTCTACATTCTTATGGAACCAATTCAATTGAAAATAATGGAACCCTTTTTCCTCCTAGTGGATCGGTTATAACACAAATCAATAGCCTACTAGTGGTTATGTTTGACTCCATCAACTCTTAACTAGAGATATAATATGAACTATTTTATATATTTATTCATCATAATCACATGGCTAGCCCTTTTTTCATGAGTTATGGGGTTGACGTGGCAGCCCAACATATTATGGAGGTGAAAATACAAGCACCAACTTCTAAGTGGCATAACCTTTGCATAAATACTTTGATTGAGGTGATTATTATGATTTTGGGAATATTTTTATATGTTTAATATGGAAAAAATGGTGTTCCACTAAAAAGGTAAGTATTACTTCCACAAAGAATCATTTTTCCTCAAAATCCCCCCAGAAATTTTCAAACCCCAATTAACCAAACAATATTCTATTGGAAAAAAGGGTCTTATGAGCTAACTGCTCCACCTTTTTCACTTTGAAATCATTGATATGGATGAAAAACAATATAATGATCCAATATGGCTCACAACTCGCTATTGTGGGAATATTTTTGTCCCCAAAACTTTATACTAAATGACATGAGGAAATTTTCCTCCACCTTCTCTCAAGTGTACCATTTGGCCTTGCTTAGAAGTTGTAATTTTAACAAAATTTTCCAAAGGTCATGCTTCCCTTGTCTTTTAGTTTCACACATCTTCTAAAAAAAAGTTTATTTTTTCAACTTTGTTTAAGAATCTTGTGTTAAATCCTCCACAAAAGGTAGGATATGTTCCCTTTCATGATTTAGCATGAAAGGCTCATAAAAATTTAGATTCTCTAAATTTATAACTGAGTATATGAGTTTGTATGGGAGTAGAATCATTCTATAGGAATTATCTCCCACCTTCTCTAGTCTCTCAAGGGGACCATATCCTAGAGCCTTGACACTATTACCAAAACCTTGTTGCCTATATTTTTTCAACTGTAACCATACTCTATCTCCCACCTTGATTGAATTCTCTATTTTGTGTTAATAATGCATGGCCTTATATTTTTCATATGAATTTTACATTGTCTTATGTACCTATATATGGATTTTCATAAACTTCTCAATAAAATTTTCAACCCTCAAGGCATCCCCTATAAGATCCTCTTTTACTCCTTTTTTCCCATATGCAATATCAAAAGTTGAATCAGGAAAATATTCAAAAAAATCTTAAAATACAGACATACCTGTAAAATTGTGGTCTACTTTGTTATAAGAGTGATGTATGCATATAAATTTTTCATCCTAGGTCTTCGAATGGTTGTAACCCCTTAGAAGATACACCTACATTCCGTTGATTACTTATGTTTTCCCATCTGTATGAGGATGGAATGTTTTAAACCTATTTAAATTTGTGTCAATTTTCCCCCGCAATGTGGTCCAAAATGTACTGATAAATATTGTGTCGGACTAAGAAATTATAATTGGTATCCCAAAGTACACCTAGAATTGTCTAAAAAAAAAGTTTGTTAATCCTTTCCCATTGACATTGTTTTTATAGAGCATCAAAACCCACATATTATTGAACCTATCAACTAGCACAATCATGTAGTCACACCCTTTCTTCATTGTTGTGAAACCTCCCACAAATTCCATGGAAATGCTTTACCAAGGATGGGTGGTTACAGCTATGAGATGACATAGACCCTGTTTCATGTTACTAGGCTTATTTTTAAAATAACTTATGCATCCTCTTATGAAGCTACCTACATGTTCTTGCATTTTGGGATAATACACATACCTATGCAAGTTGGCCACTCTCTTCCCCGTACGAAGCACCCTGCAAACTTAGAGGAATGAGCCTCTCAAATCAGATTCAATTGCTGACCTTTCACAACAAATGACATGTCTGACTTGTAGAGTAACCTATCCTAGATATTGTATTCAATGATTTTATTTCCATTATCCACTCGACTCTAACTCTATAGCTGTTGAAAAACCTCCTTTAAGTCCTCATCTTCTATATATTACCCTATGTTTGCATCATAGGTGAATGGATCCATATGCATTAAGGATCCCAAATCTATGATATTTGATGTGGATGGCTCTGAAAACATTTTGGAAAACTTGTTTATGTCTCCCTTGTTATACTTGATCATTAAATGAAATAGTTGTAGAAATCCCATCCACTCAAAATACCTGGTATGTTATAGCTTACTTTGTGCATGTAAATATTCTAGTGCTTGGCGATATTTGTGGATTATTGATGAGCCTTGGTATTGAAACAAAAGTCTCGTAAATCACAAGGCTACCAAGTTTAATTATCAGCCTGGGGTTCGTACAAACTTAAGAGTGTGCCTGTAAGTATTATAGTGGTTGGTGATATTTGTGGATTATTGATGAGCCTTAATATTGCAAAAACAGTGTGGTAAATCCCAAGGCTGCCAACTTTAATTATCAGTATGAGGTTCGTACAAACTTAAGAGGTGGAAGTGTTATATACACAGTAAGCTAAGGTCTACTCAAGTCACTTTGAAGTAATGGACTAGTGATGGGCCTCCAAAATACACATAAATTAAGGCCCATCTAAAATTTCTTAGGCGCATAAAAGCTATATTAAATATCTCCTTCTACACTTAATAACATTTTTTTAGCTTTAATATGTTCTTAGGAAGGTTTATAGATAATTTCATATTATGTGCCTAATATCATAAATTTTGCAGAATATTGAGAGAACATTGGGTAAATTTCGAATGAGATAATACAGGTAATTTCTCCCTACTATATGATGGACCAAGATTGGATAATAAATGAAAAAAATATCATGAAATTGTTGACAAATTCTGGAGCTCCACAGATTGAGAAAATCTAGGAATGTGGTCCTTGTTATTTAATGAAGATTCTGAGTGTTGGGAACTAGATCCACCTTTTGAGGGATTTTGGAAGGGAAAATAACATCCTTTCAATGAGAATTCTTCCTTATCATTTTGTATAAGTACCAATTCAAATTTTCCTCTAGGGGCATGTACTTCTAGTAGTGATGTACTTGGATTGATTCAAATAATGAAGGTTGGTGCCATTTTTAGCTTCTAAAGCTTGGTCTCTTTCATAGGAATATGAGTATCCTTAGGCTTAGCCATCCCAAGAGCCTCTCAGATCTCTTGTACAATTTATTTATTTTCTTTGAATGTATTTTTCACTTACATCTCTTATTTATGCATTTTCTATTTATGTTTCTCTTGTTGTAGTTCATAATGGTTAAAAGATTAAAATGAGGTTTTTTATAGGTTATTGAAAACTTATCAAGCATGATTCATCTTTAGAACAAATTTGAAAAATCATGCCCATCATTGAGCTACTTGGATTGGTTTGCTAGTTCACAAATCTAGAATATCTTGGAGTCTCTTGTAGCAAAATAGTAGTAATTTTCTGCTATTTTTTAGCACATGTCAATGAGCCTATTTTGAGTTTACTCCACCAATGCTAATTCTTAAAAAAATTCAAGTTAATAATGTAATTTACCCCATAGCATTTTCACTTGATTAGGTTAGGCATTTGGTAGGTTAACTAGATCACTAATTCTTGAATTTCTAGTTTTTAGAGTAATACTTTTCTACTATTTTTTTAGCTTTTGAGTGATTTCACTTGGAATGGAGTCCTAAGACATCCTAATTTATAGAAAAATTTGTCACATATAATTTTCATAAGTATTCTAGTGGTCAATACCATGGGATATCATAGTATCATGAATTCAACCACTCTACAATATTTTTGGATAACTTTGCTTCATAAACATCAAAAAATGATAAAATATAACATATTTCTCGATTCACAATTCTGACAAAGATATTTATAATGATATGCATGTTCTATATATATAAAATCACGAGATTCCTAGCCATACCACTTAAGTTAACTTAATAATACACCCCTTCCCGATCACTATGTTAGTGAACATATATTTTTTTTTGTAATTTATTAAAAAACATTTGCATAGACAAATTTGTATGCTTATTTTATAATATGTTACAATTTTTAAAAATGAAAAAATGAATAAATCTATTTCTTTAAATTTTATATAAGTTAATTTCTTATAACCACAATATCTTTTTTATGTTTATTTTTTTTATATATTTTTCCAATTCAATTGATTAAATCTAATTTATAATTTAATATTTATCGAACTCTCATTAATTTACGAGTTTTAATTCAAAATTTTCTATTTTATACCATAAAAAATATTTATTATTGGTTTAACTCATTAAAATATTATCTATAATATCTTGTAGAGTAAAAAAATATTATTATTATTTTCCTTTGGGAGACCAAAGCCATAAACACAAAGGTACCAGGGGATACATCGAACTCGTTCCAACAAATGACTTCCTCCCCGTCTATCTGCATCAACCATTTCTTTGTCAATGGTCTGTTCCCAAGCCTTGGAGCACAACCCACGAATCCTTTTTTTTTTAAACAACTCAGGCCTAACAAGTGAATGGGTGTAGCAACTCAAATGGTGAAGGTATAAGAGGAAGTTCAAGGGTTTTATAAACAATCATATGTTAATACAAAGAATTGCCTTAACGATCCCAATAACTTCACCTTAGCAGATTGATAAATTTAGTAGATTTGTATGCTCCAAAATGTGATTCCTAAATGGTGTGGTAACAATCCTTCTAAGGCGAACTACGATGAGAGAGCCACTAATGTGACTATGCAGCTGTATTTATTTTCTTGAGATTGATACTGGATATAGCTCATAGGCCAAGGCCTTGTAATGGCGGGATCTGAAACGATTGACCCTCTTGCAACACCTATCATTAACACTTAAAGCACCTTCCTCGGATGGTATTATTCAACTGGAGGAGGGGAATTTTGTGAGTATGATGAATATGCAAGCTCTATCCTTCAAATATACTGATTCCTCTCAAGGTTCTCGCAGCATCCTCAAGCTTCCCAAGCACATTGAGTTCATGCACTGGATTGAAATTATTCATTTAAAAGGCTATGTAATGCAAGACTGGAAATTTCGGCTTCAGAACCTCATGGAGTAGCCACAAGCGAGAAAGAATCAGATTCTTTGTGATTCTTTGTGAATGCCAAAGCAAGGTCACTACTTGATAAAGTGGATGCAAGTTAGTGAGAATTGTTTCTACAGAGATCGCAAAGCGCTGTTGTGGAATGAGCCTGAAGTTTGAACCTTTCCTGCCCCAAAGTTAAAACGGGTGCAGTCTTGCTGCTGTCGGTAACTGCTACAAGTCGATCTAAAAGTACGTGGTTCTCCAGTCATCTACCGGCACTCATTTCTTTAGAGGAAAGGTTTAACAAAGGAGGAGATTGATGAAGATTTTCGGCGCGTACCAGATCCCCCCTTTAATTAATCTCTAGCTAAAGAAACTGTTCAAAGTCAAGATACACGATCACCACCTCCCAGTACTATACAAACTTGACCCCTAGTTAAAACGTTGCAGCATACAGTGGCTCCACTAGTTACAACATCGACGACTCCACTAGTTACAACATCGACGGCCCTCTTGGTTCAACCAACCCGTTTTCACTGGACACATATGATTTTTGTTGTAGTATTTCTCACTGCAATGGATGTTGGTGCCAGTGTGTTGTTCAAGAATGTAGTTATTCCAAAATTGAAAGCTTGGATATGGCAAGTAACTTCTGAAGTTGATGAAATTGAGTGGAAGAAGGCTCTAGAGCCAAGTATAGCTGCAGAAGCTGCAGCTGCTTCTATGGTAGCATCTGAGGTGGCTAATGTTAGTCGAGAACTCGTCAAATCAAGAATTGAAGATAGGAAATATTTTGAGGGCCTGCTGAGGACTGTGGAAGGAAAAATTGATCAAATGAAGTCAAAGAAGATTGCTCTTTAGTACATACAAAGTAGTAGGCATAATTTTCATACTGCAAATGGAATTTTGGAGGATCAAGTTGAAAGTGAGACACACACGGGGAAAATTAATGGCACTTTAGGAGCCATTTCACCTATAAAGCAAGTAGATTGGAGAGGAATTTTTTAATCAAATTTCAAGAACGTCAAAGTGGATGCAGATGTACGAACTATTGATCAGGGGTCAGTAAGGCCTTCATCTGCACCTACAAGTGTTGAGCCCTGTCTTTCTCCACATTCAAAATCATACATGGAGGTAATGGGTAAATCACCGCATCTGAGCAGTCCCGAGGGAATGGAGAAAATCACTGCATCGATAGAGGCAGGGCCGAGTAGCGTAGAGGCCAAACGATAGAGAGGGAATTACAAGAGCAGAAAAGCTAAAATAGCGCTAAGAAAACCTTAAAATACCAAGACCTCACCTGTAGCTCTGAATCCATGTTAAACACACACATGGTGTATGAGAAACTAAACACACACATACGAAAGATAGGTGTGAGTTACCCTTCTATTAATCATAGATGTACATTTATATTACAATGGTGTGAATCTTGGATTCATCTTCCAAGGTCACTTGGACTCCTTTGTGACTCTTCGCCTTCCACACCTAGCTATAGAGTATTAGGTGTTCAACACTTGTAAACCCACAGTGCCCATGCACCAAATATTACAACCCAGAACCAGAAAATTGTCATTATAAACACAATCCAGAGGACCACCATTGCAGAACCTAGATGAAAGGGAAAAACCCCAGAATAATGAGGTATAAAACTCAGAAAAATTAACTAGGTTGAAGACCTTAGAGTCGTAATAATTCGCAGAAACAAGCATAGTGAATAGATAAAGAGCATACCAAGTGAGGGGATGTGAACTCGACATTCTAACCTGCTCATGTGTGATAACATTATCTACTCTACCTTCCTCCATAAACTGTCGAGATGAAATGCCAGCTTTCCCCTCACCAACCTTCATAGCTCCTTTAACACACCGATGTTGTTTCCCATATAGCTCTGACATGGTTAGTTGGAAACCACCGTCATTCTACCAATAATTATGTTATGCGGGTAGTGGTACCCACCCTTTTTTACGCATGCCCTCATCTAGTTGTTGTGTGGTATGCACAGTCTCATGCCACCTCTTTCCTCCAATCTCCCACTTGGAAACCTGATCGGGGATCCTAAGAATCCCATTATCTCTATCCAAAATTAGCGATAGAGACTGTAGCTCCCCCTATTGAATCATTTCAGCCTGGTTAATGTCCAAATGTCGTCCTTTGTGAGTCCAGCCCCATTTTTCCAAGTAATCGGCAACTTTGTTTCGTCCTCTGTGAACATGCGACAAAATGCGGTAGCCTATGCATGGGAGGATTGTACTGATACCTTGGATTAGGCGTGCTATTCTCCAGCTCTGACTAATTTTCTCCCAACCTGTCCCTTGTTGCATCTTCTTCAGAACCTTGGTTACCATGGCTAAGTCCCCTTCCACTATGATTATATGGTACTATTCTCTCACGGCTATCTACAGGCCTGGTTTTACTTCCATAAGTTAGGCTTCATTGTTCATGGCGAAACCAAGGTCCTCGCATATATTTTGCAAACTAAGCCCTTCAAATCTCGAAATATTACTCCTTCTCCTACTTGACCCGAGTTGCCTTTAGAGGCTTCGTCATAGTTAATCTTCACAAACCCCTGCTGAAGAACCTGGAATTTGTATTGAGGGTTTCTATCTGGTGGTTTTTGTTTCCATGAGGTCAAAGCCAACATTTGGGGTATCAAGTTAAGCATAACTAAAATTCTATCCTCATTCTCATTTACTTTCCAGTCGTCTTCATTCCATTTCACTGTGAGGATAACTTCTGTGATATTATCCAGGTTAAATTTCCATATCTACTCATGCTACCTATACTCATCTCTGAATATTTTTCAGATTCTTTCTTTCAAGATATCCCATACAAGAAACCCCATAGATAGTCTCCACGCTCTATTTAGGGCATCGCTTTTGTACCCTCCTTTTCTCTAGATTTCAATAGTATGCCTAATGCTCCTGTTATCCTGATCCGTTTATTGAAAGAGGGAGGATAGTTTTTTCCATAGGGTCACAGCTACACAACAGTTATTCAACAGATGTTTGATATTTTCTTCATTATTCTTACACAACGTACATGCCGACGGTCCATGCATCCATTTATTTTGTAGCTGATCCGAGGTAAGAACTTTACCATGACTAACTAGCCATAAAAAATATTCAATTTTCGGCCAATGTTTTGCCGACCATATTTTTTTCTAAAGGGGAACAAATATGCTGTGAAAATTATTAGATTTTATGTAGTAGCCTTTTTGTATTGTTAACATGCCCTTGGTCCGGTATCCCTATCTGAAGATATCTTCTCCTCTTGCTGCAATTAATTTTCTGGTTTTAAGTTATTTTTCATAGTTCTCCCATTGGCGAGTTTCTGGAGCATTCTTCGAGTGGTCCTTTAATTTCCATTTCCTCCATTGAAGCTTTGTCTACTCATTCCAGAAATGTGCTACTGACTTAGTGTTTGGCCTATTGGTGAATAGAAAGATCTCCCCTAGATCAATTCTACTGAATTTTTTTTCATTTGTTGGGAACCTCCCCTGATTTCCCAAAAACTATGTTCATGAATATGATATTTGTTTAAGGCTGCCAAATTCCAAATGTTGGATCCTTTCGGAATTATTTTCACTTTTAATTTTCCCGTTGTACTAACAGGAAAATCATATTTTCTTTCCCATATTGTTTTCCAATGATACCCACCCCACTATAACCATCTCCACTAGAGTTTAGCTCCCATCATCTGATTCATCAAGTATGGATCCATTAACCCCAAGCCTCCCATCCTCTTTATTTTCGTAAGCTTATCCCATGAAGGAAGGGCCCATTTACAGAGTTGTTGGGAACCCTTCCAAAGAAATTTTTTAAACATCTTGACCATATCTATTGTGAAACCAGCTCCAAAAATAGAAGAAAAGAGATATCAACGCCTTAGAAATAAGCCACTTCGAGGGGGCAACCTCCAATACATTACATGAATGACAATTCTTGGATGATACAAATGACAAAACCTTCTTTCTATATATAGGAGTCCTTGGTGCCACAATATAATCCTAGCCGACCTAACAATAATAATTTAAGGGCACAATAATAACAATATGGGGGTTACACAGGTACAACAATAACAATAAGGGGGTTACACTAACAACAATAAGGGATTATACTGGTAATATAGGGACTTAACATGCCCCTCTCCTTCAAACAAGTGTTGTCCTCAATGCTTGATTATTTCTTGATGCTTTTGTATAAAATTCTCATCCTCCCATGTGGAAACGTCTGCAGGAAAGTTCTTCCACTTGCTAAGATACTCTGAAATGGACTTGTCGATTTCTTGTTTTTGTGATTGCTTTGTAACTTCTTTCGATGTGATGTTGATATTCTTGTTGTGTCATTTGATTCTGCACCGAAGTTAGGTTATCCTTTGGGAGTTGGAGAACTTGTTGTTGATGCTTGATGTGATATTCCACTACTTTATCATCCATATTAGATTTCATTTGATCCTTAAAACCATAAAAATTAGCCTCCATTTTTTCTTTTAAACCATCTATGTCATCTTCGGTTGCTCTTTGTAAGATTGAAATTTGTTGCACTTGGTACCATAATTTTGATATCTCATATTGCAATTCTTTCTCTTCATGCGTCATAGTATATATTTCTTAGGGCTTAATGGGTATGGAATTATTTTTTGGAGGCATTATAGAACCCAATACTGATAAAAATTCTTCAATAGGCCCTTGGAATCACTTCAAACTATTTTTTTTTTTACACAAGACTTATGCAATTCGGAAAAAAATACACACCTTTTTCTTTCTTTTGAGGAGCTCGATATTTAAACTGAATTATATCTGTGATTTCGAATATTAAATATTTGAAATTTGGCACTAAGTTATCCCTCTAAATCCTCTTTTGAATGCCATAGAACTAACCTAATTTGGATTCCTGAAGACAAAGTTGTGCCCAATCTTCTACAATGACCTAATTATGGACTGGTCTAGTAGAGTGAAATTGTACGAATTTCCACATGTCACTGCTTCCTCCTTCGGATCTAAAATTGATAGACAGGAAACTGCCTTCTGTGTACTTTCGATCACGTTTTATAGAATTTCAATCCAATGCTCAGAGAGAGAGTTATGAATATTTTCCTACGATCATCTCTTTGAAATGAAATTCGGTAGCCTAAAAAAGTCCTAACTTCCACAGACCATATATCCAAAAATATTGCGAACCGAGATCTGAACTTTTGCAACACTGTTCCTCAGGATTTCAGCTTTGCGCTTTAAAAATTTCAGCTTCTAAACCTTCGTAGAAAAACAATTATAGTGAAAATTTTGTGATAACCTGTTTAGGTTAAATTGAGGAGCCTGTAAAAGACCTAACTTCCACAGAGCATATCTCCGCAAATATTTTGAATCAAGCTCTGAAATTTTGCGACAATGTTCCTAAGGATTTTGGCTTCACACTTTAAAAATTTCAGCTTCTGAGCCTTCATAGAAAAATTGTTATAGCGAAAATGCCACGATGACCTGTTTGGAGCAGTGAAACCCTAGAATCCAAAGCTCTGATACCAAATGTTGTGAAACCAGCTCCAAAAATAGAAGAAAATAGATATCAACGCCTTAGAAATAATCCACTTCAAGGGGGAAACCTCCAATACATTACATGAATGACAATTCTTGGATGATACAAATGACAAAACCTCCTTCCTATATATAGGAGTTCATGGGGCCACAATGTAATCCTAGCCGACCTAACAATAATAATGTAAGGGCACAATAATAACAATATGGGGGTTACAAGGGTACAACAATAACAATAAGGGGTTACACTAACAACAATAAAGGACTATATACTAGTAATATAGGGACTTAACAATATCATTGCAACTAGTTTTAGGCGCTGCCAGTCTCGAGAGCTGATAAATTGGAATGGATTGTAAGTCTGCTCTCAACAGGACAACCTGACTCAGAGCATTAAGCACCTCAAAAGCCAAATTTTGAGCCTGGGCCTGTATGTGGTTAAGGAGATATTTCCAACCCGAAACACAAAGGGAGCTCAGAGTCAAGGGGATTCCTAAATATTTCATAGGCACGGATCCTGTTAGCCACCTATAAAATTTGTTATAGCAAAAGGTGGCTAAGACTTTTTGGAGCCTTCAAGGAACAAGTTTTATTGCTAAAAAGTGTTGGCTCTTGAAGACTCTTGAAGGCCTCATGCCTTTGTCCAAATATTCACTACTGTTCCTTTTTATACTCAGAAATTCTGTTGATTCCAAGAGAAAGACTGCTACAAAACCATCATTTTTCCCTTCCTCCACTCAAATCTAACCTTCATTTTCTCCCCTTTTTCTCCATAAAACTCCTCTATTTTTCATGAGTTCCTTTCTTCCATTCATTAAAATCATTTTTACATAGTTTAAAACTCATTTTTAAACTATATCGAAACCCCTAAATCCATTGAAAAACATTGAAAAATCATAAAAAATATATATGTTTTGTATAAAGGCTTAAGCCCCTTGGGCTAAGTCTTAAAAGCACTTCCCCTCCATGTGCCCCAGTGCTAGAACCAAGTGCTAACCCCTTTCAGCGCCAATCACATCGCAAAATTCCAATGGGTTGATTGAAAATCCTGAGCTCGAGGCTCCGATTGCGATTAGCTCTTTGTTGTATACGCCTCGGGCCCATCATGTTTCATATAACTAAAGGCCCTGTAGTTGGGCACCTATCCACTTCATATGTATAAAACCCACCCCCAAAGCCAAAAACTTCGTATAATATTAAACTTTGGGTTTTATTAAGTCTTAAAGGGTTTTCCGCCCATTCACTTTAAAAAGAAATCCCCGACCGTTGATCTTGGGCCGATCAAACGTTCATCGCTCAATCGCATCGTGAGTTTTCAGTGCTGTGCCATTTATTTCCCCGCCGATTTAATGTCTCTGATTACATTCGGACCGTTCATTTTATCTCATCTTACGACCCACAATCATTCCATCCTATTCTTCCCTCCCCTCTCCTTTTTGCTTTCTCCTGGCTGATCTCCATCGTTGGATGCTGCAATCCGACGGCTACGCTCCTCCCCACATCCTCTGCAGCAGTTAAACCCACAAACGTAGGATTTTTTAATTTTTTTCGTATTTTTCAGGTTTTAATGGTTTGTTACGTCATATTAACGAGAAAGCCGAAGGCCGGGAATGATGATTCCCTCGCCTTTGATTTATCAAAGGGAACCATTCACGGGGCTCTACTCCACATTTCATTAATGCTTCATGGGCATTGATGCCTTGAAGAGACCCGTGCGGCTTGCACATCAACAAGACACTGTGTTATTAAATCACAATTAAAAGAGTATCAATGTCAAAGACAGAACACAGCAGAACAGAAGTTTGAAGACAGATTTGCGGGGATTACGGCTAAGATAGATTATCAAAAGCCTAATCCCCCAAATTAAAACACAGTTAAAAGAAAATCATAAGTGTTCAACAGACAGAAAGGCATCCACCGCCACATTTGAGGTGAATTGATTCCTCCCAACTACCACGAAGCCACCTGTGCCTCAAAGCATTCAAACAGAGGCCGAAGTTATTGTTCGAAATCAGATATTTTCCTCAACACAGCCATAGAGTTACTTCTGCAAGGAACTTAATGCAAAAAATATCTGCAGAGTTACTCCAACATGACACAGAGCCTCAAAAGTCAACAAAATCTCCCACCGAGTTTAATCTTAAAGTGTAAAATAGTTAATACAGTTAGAACATCTTTAAACTTCTTCATCGATCCCCTCAAAGGCCGAGAAGCCATGAAGACTGTATTAATTATCTTGGGAGATCTTTTATTGAGATCTCACCTCCTCATTCTTCTATAAATACTTCTGTAGAAGATGAGAAACTCTTGGTTATAGAACTTTGAAATACATTTGAGCTTGTGATAGATAAGTTAGGCTGAGATGAGTAGATGATTTCTAAACTAAAGAATTGGACTTAAAGCTGTAACTGGTTTGGAGCATCAATACAAGCTGATTTATGGGATCCCGGTCTATGTTGACGGTGACGTTTTTCTAATTGTGACTTGTTATTTTGTTTCTGTTTTCACCGTGTTTCATCTTCTCTTATAAAGATCAGCATGCATAGAGTTAGGACCTACTGTATATCATTAACCTTCTCTAACTGAAAATCTTTATCTAAATGTTTTCTTCCAATCTGTGTTATTTGGGAATGATTTAATTCAGTTTAAGCATAGGAATGCTGGCGTTCCCTCGTTTTATTTCCTTAACTGAATATTATTCTTGAATGTTATGTTCAGAATTAGTTAAGTAGAGATGAACTATGGAAGATATGGTGTGCCCTGGTCCTAGATTTATCCCCAAAGGCTGTCTGAATTTTTCCTTTGGAATGTGTTAAAAGTTGGCTAGCTTAGAAGTACTTACCAGATCTTAGGCCATTCTGTGTTATCTTTGTGTTGATCTTGAAAGTAAACAAGTAAAGAAGAGCTAGGAGAGGATTTGTGGTGAGCTCGACCCGCTAGTTTCTACTCCAAACAGTTGCCTTCAAGTTTCCTTTTGTTTTAAAATGTTTTCTATTGAAAGTGTATCAAAGCCTGGCTAGTTTAAAAGTACTTACTAGATCCTAGTTTTCTTTTATGTTCTTCTTAAGTGTTTTTCAAAGGCTGGATAGTTTAAAAGTACTTACCAGATCCTGGGCTGCTCTTTGTTCTGCATCTGTTTAATTTTCCCTTTCTTGTTGTATCATTTCATTCCATAAATCAATCTTCAGAGAGATCCTTAGACATATAAGACTTGCCCCATGGACCACTCTTGCCTCATGCTGTTCCAATTAAACCCTATTTGACTCCATAGCCCAATGGACTAAAATCTGCAATTATCTATCTTCCTGGCCAAAGCTTGTTCTATTTGCTTGCCACTTCTCACCTTTGAAACTATTTGCATTTAGGACTTCCCACCTCAAACAATAATCATGCTCAACCATCCAAAAACAAAACAAACCCCTGGCCTTCATAACTAGCCTAATATCATTGCCCCAAACTTCAAGGACAAATCCATCATTGCACTTATTGGAGAGATCCCTCTCCGATTCTGGAGGGCTAGATCCTAGAATCCCAAAGTGGTTGAAATAATGTTTCTTCTACAGTTTTAGTCTCACCAATCTGCTAAAATTACATATTCCTAACAGATCCTATATTGAATCGCAAGGTACGTGAAAGAAACAATTGGGACAATATATTAGTATTAAAATACTACACATTTCATTTGTCATTATTGATAAGGGTCCCAGAGGCTTCCATGAATTCTTTAAGGATTGATAGGATAGCCTTAGATTCTTTCAAGGTAGCTTGAAAAAACATCATAATGTCATCTACAAATTGTTGGTGGTAGAGGTTTAAACCTCCTCCCAAAATATTAAGTCCCTTCAACTATCCTCCACTAATCCTGTTTTTGATATGAAGACCTAGGCCTTCAGCTGCAATGATAAAGAACCTTGTCTTAGCCCTCGGGTAACATTAAAGGGATTGGAGGGAACTCCATTAAGAAGAATAGAATAGCGAGGAGATGATATAAAAGACATTATCCAATAAATCCATCTTACATCAAAGCAAAATTCCTAGAGAATAGCTTTCAGATAATTCTAGCTAAGATGGTCAGAAGCTTTAGAAAAATCAAGTTTAATCAACATACCTTTTTCTATAAGGGTATAAAGAGAATGTATAGCTTCCTATGCCGTAATTATGTGTTTCAAATTTTTCCTGCCTTTTACAAAGCCCATTTTCTCAGGTGAAATTAGGTCCGGGAGGATAGGTTCCAAATGATTTACCAAAATAGTAGATAATATCTTGTATATTACATTGCATAAGGCGATAGGCCGGAAACCTGCTGGTACATCTGAGTTTTCCTGCTTTGGAATGAAATAAATGAGGGTGGAATTGAGGGCTGGATATAGCTGTCGTGAACGTCAGGACTCCTCAACTAATTCCCATATGTTCCTACCAATGATGGACCAAGCTGCCTAATAAAATTCTGATCCTGGATAACTATTTAGGGTATGTTTCTTGTGATTCACCCAATAGATTTTGATCTATGTTGATCAGGGTCTTTTAGAATATTACTAAAATTATTGACTAACATGGTATCCATATCATTACGTTGGACTAGTCTATTTCCTCCTAGGTCCTTTAGGGAAAATATATGGTTATGTTGTCTCCTCTTTGTCAAGGCCTTATGGAAGAAGTTTGTGTTTTTATCCCACGAAAGTACATTAGCACGAACTCAACAATTATGTCTGAATACTTTTATTACAAGAAAATTATCATACATGCACTACCTCCTCCGTCTCTTTCACCTCGAGCCTTTTATAACTTAAAGGCAAAATAAAATAGAGTAACAGTTCCTCAAGATCAAGAGATCCTACTACTTTGTGGCTATAAACTGAATACTCCAAGAATAGGTGTGCCTCTACATTTTCTGTTGATTCATCGGACCCGATACGATTCCGTTTTCTTTTCTTGTCTATTATTACTTGGTCATTCTGGCTAATAATTTGGCTGTTTCAGTTCCCCATCAATAAAGATAGCAAAAAATCAGTTTTTATGCTATTAAACACAGCTTTTATCAATAATTAATTCTACCTTAATTTTTCATTACTTTCCTTTACTTTATTGTTAAGATTAAGGAAAAACATATAAAATTAAATGAAAAATCATGGTAAAGATAGGGGTAAAATGTACCTTTTCCTTGGTCCAACATACCCCCCTTCTTACCTTTTTGCATGTCCTCATGCAAATAGATGATTGACGTGTAGTTGGGTTAAAGAATATGCGGGATATACTTCTTCCTTGTAAATTATAAAACCATGTTTTGTTTTACCTTTGCAAATGCTAAGTATGTGTGCCCCTCTGGTAACTCATAATCATGGCGATAGTCTTCAAGAGGCTACCATATGATGGGAAATCTATATCTGTACCCTATCCATGTAGGACCCATGTTCAAAATTAGGTTATTGTACAGAAGAAAATGGGAAGCAACAACTTTAAAGTTCCTATACCCAAATGGTTCTCTGTTCTTAACATTATTTGCAGAGGCTTGCTATCTTTGTTTGGTTGTTGATAATGCTTCTTCCGGAATATCCTGGAAGTATGCCCACCCATTCTACACAATATCCTTTTGAATAGGTCCCAATTTGTATATCACTCCTTTCCATTACATAAAAATTTTATGCTCAGTAATCAAATATAGGGGTTTGGTAGGTTCCCCTCTGACCCATAGATATAATCCATGTTCACTTTTCTGAAAGGTATTGTAGGTCTTATCCCATATGGTCTCATTTTTGTCAAAGGAATGAAAAGCTTGGAATTGTTCCCTATGAAGGGACTGGTGTTACTGTCTCTATCCTATTCTAGAGATAAATTGTGAAAATACAATTCACAAAAAAGGTGCGGGCTTTGTTCATCAATATTGTTACAACATTGGAAAAACTCTTCAATGGTTTTGTAGGTAGTAGTTTTCCCTACTTTGATAGCTTTGATTTTCAACAACATATATATTTCCACTAAGAATAAAGCATAATTAGTGGTTGGTGCCTTGCAACTCAATACATCTGAGTAAATAGAACAAACGACATTGGTTTGTTTCTTAGCCTATTCCAGTTTATATTGTGCCTTCTTCACTTTTCCCCTTTCTTCCCTTAGTTAGGCAAAGATTTGATCTTAAGTTGCAAAAAGTTCTTTGACTCTTTTTAGTAGTGCCCAATTTTCCTGTAAGGGTACTCCTTCCTTCTTATACTGGGCCAATTCATGTTGAACTTGAGTTAATTCGTTGTGAAGCTTTTGATTGATAGCTTTTTTTGTCAAAGGAGTGTAGGCAGATGTTACCTCTGTTTGAGTCTCCTTGTCTTCTATAAGTATTAAATCAGTCTGCACAGGGAGTTCAGTAGTATCTACCATTTGGTTAATAAAATCTATTTGGGTTCCCATGGTACCTAATTCCTTCTTAGGCTTCCAAGCCTTGTCTGCTTCTTTCAACTGTTTCCTTAACTGTTTTACCATTTTTCTCCATTTCCTACATTTGCTGTTCATTTTTCTTAAATTAATCTCTGCTAATTTGTCTTTTGGAAGGTTTTGGCAGGAGAAGGAGTAGCAGTGGCGTCGGGGTCAGGAACGGTTGTGACAGTTCTAAGTTTATCATAAATGATGTTTTCTTCAAGTGTCCAAGAGGTTCTTTCAGCATAGATGTCCCGATTGGGTGGAATAATATTTTCTTCAGGTGTCAAGGAAACTGTCTCAATACTTGTGTCCCATTCTAATAGAATAGTATCCCCTGACTAGTTTCCAGACTCAGATATTTTCTCTGTCTAGTCTACCCTACTCACCCATTCACTATTAGAGGGGGATAAAGCCCTCAAATCCTGCAATTCATCACGGGGAGGTAGGATTTCATTATGGATAGAGCTGC
Organism: Pinus albicaulis; assembly: GCA_034641835.2. Lineage (NCBI taxonomy): Eukaryota > Viridiplantae > Streptophyta > Pinopsida > Pinales > Pinaceae > Pinus > Pinus albicaulis. The sequence goes on from CM076572.1 coordinate 1,115,416,459, forward strand.
TATCAAAGGAATACTAGTTCAAATGGTCCCTCTATTCCTTGGATTGTTAAGATGGGTTCCCAACTTCACAAGATGTTCTCATTTGCTCTAGTACTTGAGCCATTTCTTCCTCACAGTCCCGTAAAGACATATTTTGAGAGCTTAGAGGTGGTGTATGGTATGGTCTCGCCTCATCTAGAAATACAGAGGTGTTTTTCCATAGTTGTAACCTTTCAGACCGTCTCTTTTTTCCTAGTTCTACAGTTGAAACATGGTTTCTCTTCCCTCTTGCTCTCCTAGGTATGACTATTCTAGGGAGTTCAATTTCTGCTCTGTCGGGGTTTTCTTTAGGGGCAGGTAGGGTAGGATTAACAAATATTTCCCATGTTAACTGATGTTTGTTTAACTCATGAATGATAATCAATTTAATCAAGCCATGGTGTCTGAAAACTGCTTGAGGGTTTTTAGCTCTTCTAATCCGAACAACAATATCATGCAATACAAAATTTAGGAAAAAGGGAAAATTAACTAAAATTTTTCACTTGAGAATAGCTAATTGATTAAGTTGATGGGACTTTATGACATGCTGGGGTCTGTCGCATGTGATATATATTTGAATTAAGACTGCCATTTCTTTCCAAGGCTGATGTAAGGATGCAGGATTAATACCTTTCCCTTTTCGATCCAGTGGCTCACCTAGGTCCTGGTACACTGAAATTCCTTCTTGTATAAGTACATGTTTATCATTCCATATTTCTCCTTCTATTGGAAGTCCGGAGACCTCAGCGATGATTTCTTCGGAGACTAGTATGATTCTTCCTTTGACTATGGTATGCCCTTCTCACAAGTTTTTGCAATAATTCAACTATTGTTTCTATATTAAACCCATGTAGTATGTGTAGATATGGAATCCAGACAGCTTGCTGGAGAACGATGCGAGCTAATTCTGAGGCTTGAAAAATTGTTGGTTCATTATGGAGAGAATTTCCACCCATGGCTACTATGTGTTCAGAACTGGTTTTTTCACCCTTCTGCATGTGTTTCTTTTGGCTCTATTAGTTAAAACAACATAAAAAATACTTGCAAATTTTATAAAATATATTATTAAAAATGTGGCTTCATGATGTAAATGCAGTGATTCTTTCATCCAATCAGCATATCCAAAGGGAGTCGCATGGTTAATTTGCATGTTTATTCATTATGAATATTTGTACCCCCTCCAATGGGAGAAGGGAATCCATGGCATTAAAGCTCAAGAAAAGAGGAAATGTGGTAAAAATCATGAATGCACATGAAGTAAATGTCAGAAGTTCGTAATAATCACAAATGAACATCAGGTGGAAATGACCAAAGAAGGGGAGAAAAGCGGAGTAGCAATTATTATGAAAAATATGTCCTATTTTGACAGCATAGCATGAGGGAAGTATGACAGGTGACATATTATGATTGATGTTTTCACCCCTTAATTCAGCATGAAAATATAATTCACTCATAGCTAATTATGCAGGTAGGTAGTGATAACACTTATTTAAGTAGTGAATTTATCTTCAGAAATGGATCAATAGGAAATAGGGCATATAAAAGTAATTGGCTATTGTTAGAAAAATAATTCGATTCACAAACAGATCCATTGCTACCAATAGGCATTCATAGCCTCGACAAGGTTGCTATTTAAACCTGGAAATGAGCCAAAATCCTCTGTTTAAAAGTAGACATTTTTCTTGTTTTATGGAGAAACCACTAGGTTGTTGTGGTGGCTAGATAGTCATAGTTCCATTCACGAGGATTTTAACAGAGTGATCAGGCCAGCTCGTGATGATACCTTCTGTCCTTTAAGAAGTTTTAGCTGTCGAGAAGGTCACTACCATGGTGTGTTGGCCATTGTGGGAATGTCACCTGTTAAACCCTCATGATCATGGTAGGTTGGCTTGTGATGAGACCCCTTATTCTCTCTTCTTAAAAAAAAAAATTCACATAGACATACATACATACATACATACATACATACATACATACATATATGGAGGGAGGCTCATTAACTCCTTAAGAGTTAGGAATGGTGTAAGAAGTAAAAATAATGCCAATACAATTAATACTCTTATTCCTATATCCTCATGCCAAAGAGAATTACCACTTGAGAGTGTAAAAATATATACCATCATAAGACTACAGAAATGAATTGTGTAATAATATGTCTTAACAAGAGATATCGAGCCCTTCATTATCCAAATAAACCATGTCAGCTCCCGAAGTAGAGATTTCCATCAAAATTTCAAAATATCATAATATTAGTAATATCACTGCTTTTCTCCTCTTTAGGTGCCAATTCCTTTTCTTAAAATGGTTTTTATGGTGAGGATGTGTAAAGGAAGAGTGAATATTCGAAAATAAATCATTGAAAGATAAAATTTATAAATTAAACGAAAAAATAGAAAGAAAAGAAAAGAAAAACATGGTAGAACATAAATATGTCATTGAATTGGATTGCACGACAACTGTTTAATTCAATTGAACAACAACTGTTCAATGGTTTTTAATAGCAAAAGTAAAATCACACAACAAAAAGATAGTCATTCATTTGAATTGAATGACAGTTGTTCAATTCGATTGAACAACAACTATTCAATTCAATTGAACAACAACTGTTCAATGCTTTGAATAACAGAAATAAACACACAAAAAAACACAACCGTTCATTTGAATTTAATGGTAGCTGTTCAATTTTATTGAACAATAGATGTTCAATGGATTAAACAACAAAATTAAAATCACGCAACAGAAAAACAACTGTTCATTTGAATTGAATGACAATTGTTCAATTCAGTTGAAAAAAAACTATTTAATTCGATTTAACAACAACTGTTCAATGGTTTGAACAACATAAATAAACACACTAAAAAACACAGCCATTCATTTTAATTGAATGACAGTAGTTGAATTCGATTGAACAACAACTGGTCAATGGATTGAAAAACAAAACACACAAAATAAAAAAAGAAAGAAAAAGAATGCAGTTGTGAGCATCAAAAGAATGAAAAAGAGATGGAATTATTATGTACAATGATGAGAAGAACTATAAATTGCAGGAAACATATATACAATATTTACAAGAGGAAATAACAAATTTTTATGAACTTAAAGCTATAGGGCCATCATGCCCTATAGCTAAAATTTGGATGGTGGGATCGTCACGCATCTGCTGGCAGAAAGAATCTTTCGTAAGTGGTTTATGATAGAGGCACACCCTGTGTCCATTGAATTGAAAGGTGGAGCCAAATCCATATATGGTGGTCAGGGTAATGGTACCATTGCTGTGCACTTCTTGAATTTTGTATGGCTCGAGCCACCTTGTTTGTAACTTACCCAAGAAGTCTTGGAATCTAGAGTCATAGAGGAGTGTCCAATCTACTTTCTGGAATGCATTCTTTTTTATGAGGTTGTCATGCCACTTAGCTGATTGTTGTTGAATAATTATAGTGCGTTGTAGAGAAAGTAGTCGTGCTTCATCCAATTCATTTATTTGTTGGAGTCTTCTAAGTTGGGCCTCCGTCAAATCCAACCCCACTTCCTGGGTTATTCTCAGAGCATTTATTTCAAATTCAATAGGGAAAATTGCTTCCTTTCCAGATAACAGATGGTATGAAGAATATCTGGTGGTGTTTCACCATGTCATGGAATAAGCCCATAAGATCTATGACAGTCTAGTATCCCAATCTCGATGATGTGTTGAGACTGTTTTAGTGAGAATTTCCTCAAGGAATTTATTGATGCTTTCGACCCACCCGTTTGCCTGCGGGTTGTAGGGAGAGGTGACTCTATGGGTGACATGGTGGTTCTCTAGAGTGGCCATGATTTTATTTCCCACAAACTGTTCCCCTCCATTAGTTATCACTTCACTGGGTAATCCATACCGCACAAATAGGTCAAAAATAAAATTTATCACAGATTCTTTTGTAGCTCTCGACAAAGCCACTGTTTCTACCCACTTTGTCACGTAATCTATGGCAACCAGTATGTAGGTCTTCTTATTTGATGGCAGGTTGAATGACCCGACAAATTTCATTTCCCACCATTCTAAAGGTTCTACTACCAAATGTGGCTACAATGGCATCTTTTTAAACTGGCCAGGGTGACCCATTCTTTGGCAACTATCACAGGCTTGGACATATTTCTTGGGATCTTTAAAAATTGTAGGCCAATAGTAGCCCATTTGTAATACTTTGTACCCCATCCTACGATATGCAAAATGGACGCCAGTTGGTTCATCATGACAAGACATTAAGATGTCATAAATCTTGTCTTATTGGATGCATGTGCGTATATGCATATCAACTCCTGTATGGAAAATATATCCATCGATCCAGGAGAATCTAGCACTGCGTTGAAAAATTAGCTTATGTTCCTTTGTTTTCAAGTGTCTTGGCAACTTTCCTACTGCGAGATAATTCACTACATCTGCGTACCATGATGTTTTTACTATTACATCGAACAAATTCTCATTAGGGAACTGATCATCCACCGCTAGTGGGTTATTTGACTTTGAAACTCTAGACAGGAAATCTACAACTACGTTCTCCTTTCCTGGAAAGTCCTTGATAGTTATATCAAACTCGTGTAAAATCAATAACCAATGAGTCACTCTTCCATTTTTAATAGGTTTATTAGCTAAATATATAATGGCACAGTGATCAGCATACATGAATACTTGATAGCCAGTTATATAATGTCTAAATTTATTAATAGCATAAATGACAAACAAGAATTCCTTTTTGGTTACTGTATAGTTTAATTCGGTAGGAGTGCGATTCTTGCTGGCTTCTTGTCCTCTTCTTTACCGAGAATTGAACATTTCTAGTTAATGCATACAAGGGTGCAGCAATTTGTGAAAAAATATTTATAAACCTACGGAAGTACCCTACATATCCAAGGAAACTATGTACCTCTGTCTGAGTACAAGGTGTGGCTAATAAAAGAATTACCTCTACCTTTGCTGGATCTACCTGTATTCCAGCTGCAAAGATGTAGTGTCCTAGGATCACTCCTTCGGTCATCATCATGTGAAACTTTTCATTTCTCAAACACAATCTGGTAGCAATACATCATTCCAATAAATTTTCTAGTGTTTGTACTGCATGATCAAAGTCATCTCCATATGGAGTAAATTCTTCCATGTAAACCTCGAGCCTTTCATTTATTAAATCGAAAAAAATGTTGAGCATGGCCCTTTGAAATTTTTTTGGGGAAGTTCATAGTCTGAACGGTAATACCCTATAGGCGAATGTACCCTAGGGGCAGGTAAAGGTCATTTTATCTTGGTCTTCAGGGGCTATCTAGATTTTATTGTAACCACTGAAACCATTAGGAAAAGAGAAGAACTGCTTTCTTGCCAATGTATCAAGGACCTAATACACAAAAGGGATGGGGAACTGGTCTTTCTATGTTGCTTTATTCATTTCTTTGTAATCCACACAGATTCGCCACTTACCATTCTTTTTAGGAATGACTACTAAAGGAGAGACCCATTTGTTGTCTAAAATAGGATAAATGAAGTTTACATCTATCAACTTTTGTACTTCATATTTTACAATGTCTTTTAGATGTGGGTTTAACCTCCACTGAGGCTACTGAATAGGCTGAGCATCCTTTTCAGTATACTTGTGATGTGTGCATAGTTTAGGATCTATACCCTTAATGTCTGGGTAGTCCCAAGAAAATGCTCCCTTATATTTTTGTAAAATTTTAATGAGCTTATACTATCGGTTACTATTCAGACTGTCGTTGATATTTAAAACTTTTCCTGGCTCAATTTCAATTGGCATGTTGTTGCAAACAAAATTCGTGGGTCTGTGCTAGTCATCAATGTCTACTAAGGGGTCCTCCTGTGCTTCGTTATCAAGAATTATTTTTAACATTTGGCACATTAAATTTTTTGAAGAAGATGGTTGGTTCATGAAGCTATTGATTACATCATCTTCAGTTTAATCTTTGAATTCAATTGCTTCAACTATTCTCAGTGGTGAATGAATGTTTTGTTCCCAGTATGTATGTGGTTTTTTGTGAATATTTACAGTGGGAAGACATGGTTTGGCAGGGGGTTTATATTGAAATATTCTTTATGGTATCTCCTCTACCAATGGGCATGTTTCCTGTTCGATAGCCTATGTAAGCATCGGCTGTCGCTAACCAAGGTTGTCCCAATATCAGGGGATGTCCATCTAACCTACTTTTTGAGTTAATAACTAAAAATTCTGTCGAGTCTTCCCAAGAGTCCACAAAGACCAGGATGTCATATAATATACCTTTTGGTTTGATAACAAATCTGTCAACAAGTTCCAGCAAGGTAGATGTGGGTTCCAATGCTGTTATACCTAACTTCTTGCAAGTTTTTGTAGTTAATATGTTAATGGACGCACCCAAATCAACTAATGTGTTTTAAAAGAAGTGTCCAACGATCTGTACTGTGACTATGGGGTTTCCTCAATCCTTGTATTTTATTGGTGTTTCTTTACACAAGAGTAACTCTGACAGTGCTCCAACTACATGACCAGTTGGTACAGTCTTTTCTTTCCTCACCTATTTTTTTCCGCATAGTTCTTTAATTGTTTTGGCATAGATAGGGATGTCTTGTATAGCCTGTAGGAGAGGAATTTTAATGAAAATGTTTTTTAATTCCCCTAGGAGATCAAAATATGAAGAGACTATTAGCTTAGGTAGTGTTAATCTCTCAGAGAATGGAGGAGAGGAAATAATAAGGTTTTCAAGATCTTTTTGGTCAATAGTGTCCCTCCCCTACTCTATATTTGTTTCTGTCATAGTTGATTGTTTAGGTACTATTGGAATTTCAGACTCAAGTTGTGGTAGGGCCATATCTTCTTCAAGTGAAATAACATGCCCTAATCTCATCCTAAGTTCATTGCATTGCTTCTCTTCAGTTTCAGGGTTTGGGTTCAGAAAAATCTGTATTAGATTAACTGGTCCGTTATTAGGATTAGGATTAGGTTGAGCTGGCAGTTGAGGACGCATAATAGGCTGAGGATTGTGATGGACTCGGTATGGAGCTGGTAATGTGGGTTGATTTTGAGCCCCTATTCCAATAGGTAAATTGGTTATTCCTAGGGGCCCCTGCCATTTTTGAGACCAATTTGTATTCTGTGAAGTGGAAGCTGGCCACTAGGACTCGTATGGATTGTTTTGCTGGTAAGGGGAAGAAAAAGGAAAATTTGACAAACTATTACCTGAAAGGGATTATGTTGGCCAAGGAGGCATGGAAAATGATTGGGATGGCCATAAATAAAAAGGTGATTTGCCCTGCCATGCTATTCCAGGGTTTTGTTGATTAAATTGTGGAGGAGAAAAGAACTAAGACGGGTCTTGTGACATACCTGGTCGTGCTTACAACTGCTGACGTTGATTCATTAGATACACCAGTTCTGTTTCTTCTCCTGCCTCTTTAAAAACCACTTTAAACCTTGGGAGTGAAGGGAAATGGTCAGTGGCATGGTCCTTGGTACAAATGGCACATGTCTGGACCATGTCTAATGGACACTCCCACTGGTTGTGCTTCTTCCAACAGCATGGGAGAAAAACAACCAAGTTTTGTTCTATTAAAGCTTGATCTTCTTGGCTTGTAGGACATCTAGCTACATTGTGAGGGTGCCTAAGATATTAGTTTTAAAATCTTCTAAAATATTTCTGAATTCTACGCTAGTCACGCTGCCACCTGACAGTTTATAATTCCTCATAACTGAATCCCATGCAGTTGGTCTACTTCGTGTACTACCTCAAGAGCACCTGATACACAATGCAATAATTTCATCATATTATTCTTGATAGATGTCCCATTTTCCCATTATATTAAGTGTGTCTACCCATTCTTCTTTTATTCCTTTAATCATTGCTGCTTTCAAAATATCTTTAAACATTGCAGTATATGGAGATCTTTGCAAATTGTACTAAAATCATTCAACATATGCTTCTAATGTCTCATAAGGGTCACGAGCCCAATCAGAATTAGTGAAACCAATAAAAAATGGAGATGCTCCTGTACAGTAATGAATCCAAAACTAAACTGTACCTTGAATATATCAAAGAATTATTTTAGCTACTTTTGAGTGACTTTGATGAATTTTGTGCATAAGCTAAGCAACAAGACTAACGAAAAAGGAAAGTTTAGGATGGGTATGGGTTAGATACAGAATTTTACCAACAAGTTCACTGTATAAGGTAGCATCAACTTCAGGGGTAGTACAAGTGACTAAAATATTGACTCTAGACTGAAAGGGATAAGGGGATGGCTTACAGTCTTCCATGTGAAAGTGTCAAAGAAGATCATAGGTATACTTGGACTAAGAAAGGGTATTACCTTCTTTGGATTGCAAGACTTGAAGACCAACGAAATAATGCAAGTGTCCTATGTCTTTCATTTCAAACTTATTTTTTAGGCTAGAATTCACATGGATTATATGGTTGGGATCACTGCCAGTGAGGATAATATCATCAAAATGAAGAACAAGGATGATTAATGACTTGCTCCCTTTCTTGGTGTAGACAGTGTTGTTAGAATGATATCTAGAAAATCCATTATCTAAGAGAAAGCTATCCATTTTGGCATACCAAGCCCGAGGGTCTTGTTTGAGACCATAAAGAGACTTCCTAAGGCAAAAAAAAAGGCTATAGTCATTTTGGATAAAGCCAGGGGGTTGTTCCATGTAGATTTATTTATGAAAATTCCCATGTAAGAAGGCATATTTAACATCCATCTGATTGACTTGACATTTAAAGGAGGTAGCAATGGAAAGAACAAGGCAAATAGAAGTCATTTTGGAAACAGGGGATAAGGTTTCAATATAGTCAATGCCTTAAACTTGTGAAAATCATTTAGAAGCAAGACGATTTTTATGTATATCCACTTTTCCATCTAGTCCAAACTTTGTTCTGTAAACCCATTTGCATCTGAAAAGTTTTCCTCCCATTGGTAGAGAAACAATATCCAAGGTATCGTTTTCTAGTGAGGAACGATATTCTTCATTCATGGATGCATCCCAATCTAGATGACCTGAAGCTTCTTCAAAGGTGTTTGGATCAGGATTTTCAGGAACTTGAGCCAGGAAGGAAGAGGCTCTTTTGAATTGATAACATGTACGATGTTGATCTGCAGGGTCACCTGGAAGAGAACTTGCTGCATCTCGAGTAGCAAAGACCCATCTTGGAAGCTGTGGAGCTGAAGGAAGATCTCGAGGAGGTGGAGGAGGATTTTCATCATCCGAACTAGAAGGAATTTGTCAAAAATAGAAGAGATAGAGAGAGGTGCAACATACACTGAATCAGCCTTACAATCCAAAGGTGGCACACCTACCTAACTAGGCTCACAGGTCGATATATTTTCATCAAACTTTACAGCTCTTCTAATTATTACATTTTTGGATTTTGGTTGAAGAAGTCTATATCCTTTGACATCTTCAGAATATCCAACAAAAATGCATTTTTCACTCTTAGGTTCTAAGGCTTTATGTTTTTCATTTGGAATATGGGCCCAAGCTTCACTTCCAAAAACAAGAAAGTGACTTACATATGGTTTGATTGAGCTCCAAACTTCTTCTCGAGTTATATTCCTTAAAACCTTTGTAGCAGTGCGATTTACTATGTAATTTGCTCAGTTAATTTCTTCTGCCCAAAAATTAAGGCTAATTCATTTAGATTGAAGCATACAATTAACCATTTTCTTTAGCGTTTGATTCTTCCTTTCAGCTACACCATTTTGTTGTGGAGTATACGAACTAGTATGTTACAATTAAATGCCATGCTCAGTGCAATAGTGGATAAATTTGTTGTTAGCATATTATTCTCCATTGTCAGATCTTAACCTAAGAATGTGATGTCTAGATTGTTTCTCAACAAATGCCTTAAAGGCCAAGAACATCTTAACAACTTCACTCTTGAATTTTAAGAAGTATGCCCAAGTGCATCTAGAAAACTCATCAATGAAATTTAAGTACTTGTAGCCAGAGAAAGAAAAGATTGGAAGTGGACCACATAAATCACTATGCACAAGGTACAAAGGGGTTGAAACGTACCAAGAGACACATTTGTCAAAACTATCCTGATGATGTTTTCTGATTACACATCCAGAACAAACACCATCTCGGAAATAGAGCATAGGAAGTCTTGTCACCATATTTTCTTTACATAGAGTTTGAAGAGAGTGATAGTTTAAGTGACTAAATCGATCATGCCAAAGTTTTCTCACTTCATCATTATGAGAAAAAAAAACAGAGGGAAGACATGATGACCCAATGTTGTCAAACTTATACAACCTTGTGGAAACATTAGTAATTCCAATAGCGAAAATATGTCTTGGATCTCTTAGGTCCTTAATTACAACATCATGAGGTCAGAATTATATTATTTTTCCTTCACCTCAATGAGTTATCTAATAAACAGATAAAAGTTTGTAGAACAAGTTAGGAACACATAATACATCATTAAACTGACCATTATCTAGATGAATGGTTCCAGACCCTACAACACTAGGATATCTATCATCACCAATATAAATTTTTTTGGTGTTAAAATCATTTAAAGAAGAAAACATGGCTTTATTTTTGGCCATGTGGTAAGAGGCCCCAAAATCAATGAGCCACTCATGAGAATGAGAATAACAACATAAATTCAATGCATTACTAGATCTTGATACTTGACAACCACAAGCAAAAAGTGCCATTCCTGAAGATGAAGTTTAAGAGTTCTCCAAATTGATGTTCTGCTTCTTTATTGTTGCTTCTAAGGCTTCCATATTCTTAAATTTTTTTGACTCTACGTGACGATCACGATTAAAAATGTTGCAATGTTTATCTATCTTCTTCCCTTTGTTTTTATTTTCCCTATCAGTTTGTTGAGTTGCTTTTTCAATTTGTGGCTGAAATTGTTTAAAACCCTTGTTTTGTTTAGGACCATTCTTTTTAGGATGCTCCCTCTTAGGATTTTTTTGATATGGTTGTTGTTGGGCTGCTAAGGCTTTCTTAGAAGAGTTTCTAGTATTAATAATACCAAGATGTAAGATTTTTTCTTGTTCTCTTAACAAATAATCGCAAAAGGCATCAAAAGAGGGACACATAAAGGTTTTTCCTGGAGAAATGAGGGCTTGTCTAGTGGAATGGAATATGGAAACAAATACAGAGTATGCAGGGCCAATCTTAGCAAGAATGGAATAGATAAGGCTACCATCTTCATTTTTGACCTTACAACCTTCTAAAACAAGTCTAAGGGTATTGAATTTGGAAAAAAAAACCTTCAATCGAGGAGAAATTATTGGAGTCCAAAGTAAGCAACTCATTTTCAAGCTAGTGGGCTCTGATTTCATCTTTAAAGCCAAAAACAATATTTAAATTTTTCATAGCTTCAACAAGAGAGTCAATTTATTGGATATGAAATCTAAGCTCTTGAAGAATGGACATTCCTATCAACCCTCATGCTTGATCTTGTTTATTTTCCCATTTAGTAACTTTATCTCCTTTGGTAGGTTTAGATTCTTCTCCTATGGCTATTCTATAAAGCCGTTTAATTCTAAGTAATTATACAATGTAGGATAGCCATTGGAAATAATTGGTGTTGTTAAGAATAACTAGACATGCACTTTCCATTTTTTTAACATGAAGCTGAAAAGGCTGAAACCAAATGGCCCAATAGAACGATATTGAAAAATTAGGTCAGTTAAAAGAAAGAAGCTCTGAAAACGGCCTCCGGATGAAGAAGTTACGCCTTTTTGAAAAAAAGGTGTAGTAGATGATTAATAGTTACGTGATGGGTTGAAAGTTGATGGAAGTTTGTTGAAGACAAATCTAGAATTTATATTTATTCATTGACCAACTGCCACCTTGTTGCCACTGTCAATTTTCTTCCTTAATATCTGCATGAAATTTTGTGATGTGGAACTAATTCTCTGCCAACTGTGTCCTATTCCTTTAACTGTTGAGGGGTTCCTTTGACTTCAGCTCTATCTCCTTGAAATCTATACTTTACTACCATAATTCATATTTTCGAAAATAGGATCTTTATTCCCTGTTCCAGGATACTCTGCCATCTTACCTTTGAATACTTAAAATGCTGCTAAGTACCCTCATAATTCTAATCGAATGTTGGAGCTTATACCATAAAATAATACCCAAAAGAATGAATTAGCACTTCTCCACTACGTAAAACAAGGGAATGTCCTTGGCATTGATTCTTGGGTATATCAAACACAGCTTTTCACTAACTTCAAATTTGTTCTCCTCCCTTGCCTCAAACTGAAGCATTCCTCAAACTAGATTACCTTCTTCCTTCATGGTGCATAAGGTGCACTTCCCTGAGAATACAAGGCTACCCATACAAGAATGAGAGGAAACATGGAATTTTTCATGTATGCATCTAAAAAATAATTTAGAGCATTTACATCTGCAAATAGACAACCTTCCCCTATAATCCACTTAAGATGTATACTAATGATAACTAAATTTGATAGAAACTATGTTAACAAAAGTTCATTGATTCTATCAACATAACGAAATCACTTAGAGAGTTATAGACTTTATTCTGTGTTAGCAGATCCTATGATATAGATTTGTGATTTTCGCTTCTTTAAGAAAATATAGGAATATTGGGCTACAATAAGTACATATTGTCTTTCTTCTTGGTTACATGTCAGGCATCACTGAATTAAGTTTGATGATGTCCAAAAGGTAGCTTTCCAAAAATAATCTGATAGAATAATACCCCACGTAGTACCCACTGTTAATTTTTTGCCTTAATATTTGCATGATATTTTGTAATGTGGAAATAATTCTCTGCCAACTGTGCCCTATTCCTTTAACTACTGAGGGGTTCCTTTGACATCATCTCTATCTCCTTAATATATGGACTTTACTACCATAAGTCATCTTTTCGAAAAAAGGATCTCTATTCCCTGTTCTAGGATACTCTACCATGTTACCATTGATTGCTTAAAATGTTGCTAGATACCCTCATAATTCAATTCAAATGTTGGAGCTTATCCATAAAATAATACCCAAAAGAACGAATCAACACTTCTCCACTAAATAAAATAAGGTAATTTCCTTGACATTGATTCTTGGGTATATAACACATAGCTCTTCACCGACGGCAAACTTGTTCTCCTCCCCTGCCTCAAACCGAAGCATTCCTCGAACTAAATTCTCTACTTCCTTCATAGTACATAAGGTGCACTTCCCTGAGCATACAAGGCTACCCATAAAAGAATGAGAGGAAACATGACCTTTTTCATGTATGCATCTCCAAAACAATTTAGAGAATTTACATCCGCAGATAGACAACCTTGCCCTATAATCCAATTAAGACATATATTAATGATAACTAAAGTTTATAGAAACTCTGTTAACAAAATTTCATTGATTCTATCAACATAACGAAATCACTTAAAGAGTCAGATGCTTTATTCTGTGTTAGAAAATCCTATGATATAGATTTGTGATTTTCGATTCGTTAAGGAAATATACGAATCTTTGGCTACGGTAAGTACATCTGGTCTTTCTTCTTGGTTGCCTTTCAAGCATCGCTGAATGAAATTATCCGCTTCATCAAAAACTTTAGGATGTGCTGGTATGTCCACTTTATGTGCATTTATGATTGTTCCTTCCCTTAGAACACTCTATTGTGTTTGATCATGTCCAAAAGGTAGTTTTCCAAAAATCATCTAATAGAATAGTTCCCCAATGGACCAAACATCAACCTTTGATGATATGAGTGGTGTCTTGTTAATATAAAAGAATTCAGGAGGCATATACCAATGTGTCCCTGCACCCTGAGATGTAAGTTCAATTGCTCATGAACCAACATCATCCAAAACTATTTTACTGAGACCAAAATCAATAAATTTTGCCACACCATCCTCATCAAATACGACATTTCCAGGCTTCAAATCATAATGAACTACACTCTATGGTATTTTGTTTCGATAAACAAGGGCTGAAAGTATTTGAATTATTATGGTCCTTGCCTCTTTCTCAGATAAACATGGTGTTACCTGCAAGACTACATTGAGATATTTCCCTCACTGCAATGTACTATGTTGGATTTTTGCAGTAATGGAAATAAAATAAAATATATAATCCAACATAGTACATTAGAGTGAGGGAAATATATCGATGCAGTCTTGCAGGTAACACCATGTCTATCTAAGCAAGAGGCAAGAACCATAATAATTCAAATACTTTCAGCCCCTGTTTATCTAGACAAAAGACCACAAAGTGTAATTCATTATGATTCGAAGCCTGGAAATGTCCTCTTTGATGAGGATGGTGTGGAAAACTTTACTGATTTTGGCCTCACTAAAATAGTTTTGGATGATGTTGGTTCACGAGAAATTTAACTTACGTCTCAAGGTGTGGGGAAATATTGGTATCTGCCTCCTGAATGCTTTGATATTAACAAGACACTGCTCATATCGTCAAAGGTTGATGTTTGGTCAGTTGGGGTATTATTCTGTCAGATGATTTTTGGAAATCTACCTTTTGGACATGATCAAACAAAAGAGAGTGCTCTCATGGAAGGAAAATTCACGAATGAACATAGAATAGACATACCAGCACATCCTAAGGTTTCTAATGAAGCGAAGGACCTCATTCAGTGATGCCTGACATGCAAAAAAGCTGAAAGACCAGACGTACTTAATGTAGCCCAAGATTCCTATCTTTCTTGGACAAAGCAGAACTCACAAATCTATAGCATAAGATTTTCTAACACTGAATAAAGTCTTTGACTCTCTAAGTGATTTCGTTCTATTGATAGAATCAACTACCTTTTGTTGATATAGTTTCTATCAACTTTAGTTATCATTAAGTATACATCTTAAGTGGATTCTATGTGAAGGCTTTTTGTTTGCGGATGTAAATTCTCTAAATGCTTCTGGAGATGCATACATGAAAAAGGCCATGTTTCCTCTCATTCTTGTGTGGGTAGCCATGTATGCTCAGGGAATTTCACCTGATACACCATGAAGGAAGTGAGAGAAAGATCTCGATGCAATCCTGGAAAATGAACTTAAGCACCTTGAGACGTAAGTTCAATTGCTCGTGAACCAACATCATCCAAAAATATTTTACTGAGACTAAAATAAGTAAGGTTTTCTAAGCCATCCTCATCAAAGAGTATATTTCTAGGCTTCAAATCATAATGAATTACACTATTTGGTCTTTTGTTTAGATAACCAAGGGCTGATAGTATTTGAACTATCTTTAAAAGTTTATGTTTTGTTTATTTACGGATTTAGAGTAAAAAGAATTGTGACCCCTCTTAAAGCTTAGTAGATCTAGAGTTAAGATAAAACTAACTTGGTTTAATTACTAATTACATATAAAAATGTTCTATTTACTTGATATATAAATCCATTCTATTATTTGGGATTTCTTCTTTCTTAGCTTTTAAATATTCTACTTAATAATGAGGTTCTCACTATTTATTCTATTGATTTATTAATGTTATTTTCAATTACATAATTTATTTAGCACTTATTTGACTACCCTAGATCCATCTCAACTGCTTATCTACCAAGTACAGAGAGAAATCAAATTTCTTTCAATTACATAGTTTACTTAGCACTTATTTGACTACCCTAGATCCATATCAACTCCTTATCTACCAAGTACATAGAGAAATCAAATTTCTTTTCACTCTAAAAGAGGTTTTCATATCAAGGGATTTGATCCCTCTGGACACTTGGATCCGAAGTTAAGATGAATCTAGGTTGGTTTATTCTCTCCTTTAAAAAGACTATATTCCACATGAATACCATGGGTTTTGGATACCATGACTCATTTTTGTTTTTATAGTGTTATTTTATTTTGAGGGTTATTTTTATTTTTATAATTCATTTTTATATTGAGTGAGTTAAAATGTTTTCATTAGACTATTTTTTTATTTAGTTAGCTAATTTAATTTAATTTAATTTTTGTTTCTATGTAAATTTGACTTAGTCAAAATGTTAAAAATTACATTACTACATCTCTACCATACTTGGCTCGATAGGTCCTCTTGGACGAATAAATAAATTAAATTTATCATGAAACCAATCAAATTATTTTTTGAAGAAAGGGACAACATACTAGTTTGATTCATCATTGAGTCTTCTATTCTATTGGCATGAGTAACAATCTTCCTTTTAAAAGTGTAAGCAATAACTGCCACACGTAGTAGGTAAATCTAAAGTCAAGATGGATCTAGGTTGGTTTAATTCCACCTTTATATAGGTTATATTCCACATTAATACCATGCGTCAATACCATGGGTTATCACGATACCATGAGCTCAAAAACCACACTTACTTGACCAAATCAAATTTACTTTAACTAATAAAAAAAATTAATAAAATTAAAATTAATAGTTAAATGTTTTCATTACATTATGTGTGCAACTAAAATAGTATTTAAATCATATTAGATTAATTGTGTTGGTTTTCTAGTAGTTTTGTGTCTATGGATTTTTCTTGGTATCATCAAACTTGGCCTCTGAGTCCAATAAATTAAAAAATTATATATTATTTTAAAACAATTAAAATGAATTTTAAATTCAATAATAATGGTTATTTTCAATTAGTTTTGTGCTATGGATTTTGATCTTAATGAAGCATTTTAGTAGATTTGGATCTTTAAACTTATGGTGACAACATAGATAAACTTTTTATTTTCATAAACTAAATTTAAATTAATATTACAAATTGCTTTATAAAGTATAAACCTTCACTCCAATAAATATGTTACTATGGGAAATCAAATTTGATAGATAGTTAATGGTTAACAAACATTTTAAAGAGTCACGGAGAGAAATTTTGTTAACTAGTGATGTTTAGGCAACAAGTGACATCTATTTTATAATAATCAATGATTTTCATGCCCATTGTTTTAAATTAACCAAATTAAGTACAGAGATTTTAAATAAAGTTGACATAGTAAAAGAAGAGTCAATAACTAAAATCCATTTTGTGATAGTCTATGTTTAAGGTCCATAATGGTGGTTTCGCGTCCTATGGTAACAAATTGAGACTTTTTTTTTTTTTTAATTTGGTAAAACCATTCAATTAAATTGTCATTCCACTATGATTGAATCCACTATGATTTCTAGATATAGAGACATTTTTGGAGGAACCATGTAACACCTCGTTTTATTTTCAATTTATGTTAAAAGACTTTTACTGATACATTCAAATTTATTAAGTGAAAATATTATGAAATTTTATTTCATAAATAGGAAATTACATTGAGTAATTTATTAACTGTATGGTAAAGAATAACAAGATTCCAAAGTAAAAGAAAGAGGATGTTTCTGACACTTACCCTCCCCTAAAGGATAAAATGAAAGGGGAAGGGCTTCTGTTCCAGAAAGGAAAAAGGGTTTCATATCAATAAGATTGTGAAGAAAATAGAGTTGTCCAGATTCATTGGTTTACCAGTGGAACTCTGTACCTAAGGAAGGGTAGACTGGACTGGGTCCTGAGGTCTCACTTCAGAAAAGGAAAACCTGTTATCTAAACTCTGGTGCGGAGCAAGGGGGCAGAAGAGGACATGATTGCCTCTCTCATGGTTGGGCAGTACCATCAATTAATCAAGAGAGATCGAGATAAGTATATTGAACTTATTGGTTTACCTTGTTGAGACAGAAAGAGAATTCTTTTTTAAGTTTTCTATAGAGGTAACTTTCAGTTGACTGTTAATTAGAGATATGGTTAAATTTCATCTACTTTGTAAAGAGGTGATAACTCTAAAATTAGCACAGATATAAAGAAAAACATTTTAAAAGAAGTGAATATATGTTTTTTTTTTTGCTTAAAACATTCTGTGGTTATGATATTGGTAATTTGTGTGGCCTGTACCTATTCTAAAACTTAGTACAATTAGAGAATATAGGGTGCAAGAATAGTTGGAAATAATAGTAAATGGACCATGCTAAACAATCTATGCTGAAAAACATACTTGACAAATATTATCGAGCAAAGAAAGAATTATATTTTTATGGTAACAAAAAAAATACAATTAGGAATTGATATGACTTGGGAATTGTAACGAGTGATCTTATTTTTAAAATAAAACCCTTATAATGTTGTGGATAAGGAAAATCAGCAGTCCCATGGGTCAAGAAGGCAATTGTAACGAGTGGTCTTATTTTTAAAATAAAACCCTTATAATGTTATGAGTAAGGAATATTGGTAGGCCCAGGGGTCAAGAAGCCAAGCCCCACATCTGCAAGGCAGGGATCATGGTCCCCTTGCCACTTAGATTTATGGTGTAAACCAAAAAAATTCTTACAATGTTTAAGTAAATATTGAAAGCTTAAAAGAAAACCAATTTCCATGGAAAATTTAACTCATAGCATAGAATCTCAAATGGCCAACACACAGAAATAGAACACAGACTAAATTTGAGAAGCATAATGGAACTGTAAAATAAGAAACATGCATATCATTATATAATGTGACAAAATATTTTTCACTATATAAGTAGTTAGTAATTTGGCTAAACAGTAATGATGTCTGTTACAAATAAAATAGAACCATCCTATAGAAGTTCAGGTTGTGCATCACACGCAGTAATAAAAAAAATTTCAAAAGAACTATGCATATTCATCCAACATCACAAATAACAACATATGACCCTATGTTCCAAGAAAGAACATAAAACAGAGAAGTGAATCTTTGTTAACATCAAAAAGACTGTGTCAAACCCTTCATGCCAAGAAATAACAGAGAGACTCTCGCATGCAATAAGCTCAAGGGGATGAAGGCAGAACTCGTTTGCAAAGAGGGTTTACCCTCAGTAAACGATGAATCAAAAATTCCAGAAAAAAATAAAGAGAACAATGTGAATTGGGGATGAGGTATGGCTTACCCGGAATCATGAACGACACATTGAGGGACCCGAATTGCACCTGCATTGCCACTAAAGTCCAACAGTTTCGTATCTTACCCAAAACATGCATTGAAAGTGAGTAAATATATGTAAGTCAAACCCTCCAATTGAAAGAAAATATTTGTAAGCCAAAAGAAAAATACAAAAAAAATAGCACAAACTTACCTACTAGGATTGGCATGCATAAGGGACGACATCACAAAACCCATTCAGAAGAAGCAAGGGAGATATCATGGTTACCTGTCAATAAAAACCTGGCCATTTAATTCTGAGGGAACACCATTTAGATAAATTTGAAAAGAAATATGGGTAATTTCCATTATCGAGCAATGCGTTACCCTATCTTAAAATGTAAGACTGAACCAAAAGAAAAATAAACTAAGTGGTTTCGGAAGCATCCTTACTAGACTGATCCATTGGGAAAACTTTGTAACAATGCTAAGAAAACAAACTGTAAGGGAAAATAAGTCTACAGGAAGTGCAATTAGCTGAAGGATTTCCGTGCCATCGTTTAGTAGGATAATAACCCAGACAAAAGATGCAATGACTAAAGCCGAAGCCATGAAGAAAAAACTAAGTGATGTGGTAGGAAACTAACGGACCTGCCTGAATGATGGGTCGTAAATAGAAAAACTTACAGAGCTTGCATCGTAGGAACGTCATGAAACAACCACTAACCACTACCTTGCTTCGAGTTGGGGTAGTTACCCTAAACACTACAACCAGAGCTGCCACCATCAGATCTAGGGTTAACTAGATCTATGGTGGGCACGAAGAACCAAGGCATTTAAGATGTGCCAAATTCCATCCACTAGTAAGGGTAGATTTCCAGGTTTAATGTTTTGGAATTGATTAATGCCACCATGAACCATTTAACCAAATATTTCTGATCATCGATTATGCAATCAGTGTATAAGTACAATAATAAATATTTTAAAGGCTTAAAAGTCTAAATGAAATCCAGTACCATAGTATATCGCATTACCATGTGTATCTCCTAACTTTGCGAATGTGTGTAACATTATCCAATAATAAAATGTGAAACAAATAATGTACAATCATATAAAACATGATGAGTCTATAGAATTGTCATGTCATATAGCATTGAATATTCGACGATGTGATTGGTAAATAATAAAAAATTTTGTATAAGTTTAGTACTGGTGACATATGGTATTAGAGTGTGGTTCGCACGCTGGGCCAAGTTGGGCCAACTAACTCTAGCGACTATCAATTTTTTTAATTACATGCACAAGGAGTGACATTAGCTATTGAACAAGCCAATGAGGAGAGGATCTAGCCAAAAACCATCAAGAATAACAGGGGAGACCCACTCCAAGCCTAATCTGGAACTTAACCTAGAAATCTAGGTACAATTGAGTGTGGATCAGCACCATCAAACCAGTAGGATGCTATAAGAACAACATCGTTAGACAACCCAACGGTTAGACACAGTACAAGAACTCCAAAAAAAAATTATTCGTGTGTGAAGTGACAATGAAATAATGATGAGGGAAAAACATAGAATACTCAAGAGTCTCTTGGATAAGTAGGACCACCCTACGACACAGCCTAGTCCAGAAAGGGACACCAATGAAGAAGGAGAACAACAATAGCTAGTGAATGAAAATATAGAAGGAAGTTGAACTCAGCGAAGTAACAAAAACAAAATCTACAACAAAGCAGAATGTGGAAATTATTTTGAGCAACAGGAAATGAATAAACATAAGGTGGAGTTACAAGGTGAATTTTGGAAAATTAAACCTCCTAACTTAGATGGAGATGCTGAGGAAGTAGCTTAAATGTGGATAATTAACATGAATAAATACTTTCAAATCTATGAGTATAAAAAAAAGCTCAAAGCTCGCCTTGCTATCTAGAAGTTACGGGTAAAAGCCACATTGTGGTGGGAAGAGGTGAAAAACATGTGTGCAATTGAAGACCAGAATGAGACATGGGATGAATTTCAGTAATATTTTAAGGACAAGTACCTAACAGAGTGATTTTATGATGAAAAATCGAGGTAGTTTGATGATTTGAGATTGGGACAATTATCAATGGATGAATTCATCACAAAGTTTACCTCTTTGCTAAGATACGTACCATACTTGAAAGATGAAAAAGTAAAAGTACAATGACTGTTGAGCAGCCTACCTTCTCATATGAAGGAAAGGATCGAATTTGTAAACACGAAAACTATAGATGAGGTGATACGAAAAGCATGAATGTGCTATCAACAATCCAAGGTGAAAGGTTAAATTGGTAGAATTTGGCCACCAAAGAAAAGGACAAAATCTGTCCTTGAATTCTAAAAACAACACACCAAGAAGTTATAAAAATGCTTTGAGAAATTTAGAAAATAGGCAATTTGGGAGAAACCAGGAAAAACCCAAATGAGAAATGGAAGACTGACCTACAGAAGCATCCAATAGGCTAGACCTTGGATTGTCCCAAAAACCACCATTACAATGTTGGGGATGCAGTGAGGCACATTACTTCAAAAATTTCTCTCACTGTGGAAGAAAGGAAGTTACAATCAACTTTCAAGAGGCACTTATAGTAGGGGATGTTGCACGAAACATACCAAGAATTAATGTTCCACTAGAGGACCGGCAAGATGATTTCCAACCAACCATGATAGAACTGGAAGGTAAGTTACAATCTCAAACACTTTCCATTTTGGTTGATCCCGATGCCAGTTTAAGTTATATAAACCCTTGAGTAGTTGAAAATTGTAAACTACAAATTCAAAAATTTAAAAGTCCCTGTTTGGTACAATTGGCCATGGGGACAAGGCGAACAGTTAATACTAAAGTGTCAGACTATATCCTAGAAATAGGGAGACAATATATAACTGTAGAATTGAATATTTTACCTTTGGGTTCTTATGACATCCTATTGGGAATGGACTAGTTAGAGAGACACTGGTCACTAGTAGAATTCAAGGAGAAAATTATATATTTCAAGGCGGAAGATAGTACTCCTGAGGAATTGTTGGGAATTAAGAAACCACTTCAATTGCACCCCATCATAGCAACTCAGCTGGGTAAATTCATTAGGAAAGGGTGTCAACTCTATGCTATCCATGTGGGGTTTACTAACTCTAAAGACAAGACCCTTATGCTAGAAAATATCTGAGTTGTTCAAGATTTCATGGATGTATTTCCTGAAAATATTCCAGGATTACCCCAAAAAAGAGATATTGATTTTACTATTGAATTACTACCTAGAGTAGCACCTGTATCGCAAGTAGCATACAGGATGAGTGTGCCTGAGTTGACGGAATTAAAAAAGCAGCTACAAGAACTATTCGAAAAAGAGAATATTCGACTGAGTGTGTCCCCCTAGGGAGCACTTGTGTTGTTTGTTAAAAATAAAGACAGAACGATGAAAATGTATGTGGATTACTGACAGCTTAATAAGTTGACAGTGAAGAAAAAATATCCATTTCCATGTATATACTATATTTTTGATAAAGTAAAAGTAGAAAAAGTGTTTTCAGAAATTGACCTGAGATCTCGGTATCACCAGATACAAATTAAAGATGAAGAGATATCAAAAACAACTTTTCACACCAGGTACAGACAATATGAATTTGTGGTACTATCATTCGGATTAATTAATGCACCAACAACATTCATGAGGTTGTTTCATGGCATATTCCACCCATATTTGGATAGATTTATTTTAATTTTTATTGATGACATACTGATATACTCTAGAAATATGAAGGAACACCAAGAACATTTACGCTTAGTGTTGAAAATGTTGTGGGAGCATCAAATCTACACCAAGTTTAGCAAATGCAATTTGTACAAAGAACAGATCCAATATCTGGGCCATGTGATATCTGCTGAAGGGATCTGGGTAGATCCCAAAAAGATAAAAAAAGTAATGGAATGGAGAGTCCCCAGAAATGTGCCAGACATACGTTCTTTCATGGGCCTAACTGGTTAATATTGGTGATTCATTAAAGGCTTTTCTAAGATAGCCTTTCCCACCACCTCCTTGCAGCCAAAGGGATGTATTTTTAAGTGGACTAGTGAATGTCAAACTAGTTTTGAATGGTTAAAGGAACTATTAACCAGTGCCCCTGTGTTAGAAGTGGCTGACCCAAACAAAGAATTTGAAGTCTACACGGATGCTTTTAATGAAGTTGTGGGAGTAGTATTGATGCAAGATGGTAAGGTAATAACGTATGACTCCAAAAATCTAAAGGACGATGAGCAGTGATACTTTGCCTATGATTTAGAATTGATTGTGGTAGTGCATGCTCTCAGGGTATGGAGACATTACTTGTTGGGAAAAAGGTTTGTGCTAAGGACTAACCATAATAGCTTGACCAGTTACTTTAAAAATCTGACTTGAATGCTTGTCAAGCGAGATGGAATGTTTTCCTAATTAAATTTGATTTGGACATTCAACACGTGAAAAGTGAAGAAAACTATGTAAAGGATGATTTGAGCAGGAAACTTCATGGAAACAAATAACTCTACTTTAACCACACAGAATTTATGTTTCAGGAACAAATACATGAGGCATCAAAAAGAGATCTTGAATATCAATTCTTATGGCAGCAAGCAAAAGAAGAAAAAAAACAAGGAAATAAATCTAATTATAGAGTTAATGATAAAAAAACTCTTAGTATTTCGAAGGAAGATATGTATTCGAAACCAAGTGAGCTTGAAGGAGTTGATTTTGGATTAATATAATTATAGTGCCTATGTTGGACACCCTGGGTATCAAAAGATGCTGACAACCATTAGAAAGGACTATTTCTAGCCTGGAATGCGTAAAAACATTGTTAAATATTTGACCAAGTGTTTAGAGTGTCAGCAAGTTAAGGTGGAGCACTAACATCCAATGAGATTTCTTCAACCCATACCCATACCAGAATGGAAGTGGGAGGTCACATATCTTGATTTCATCACAGGTCTAGTGAGAAGAAAAAGACACAATGATTCAATTATGGTTTTGGTGGACAGACTTAACAAGGTATCTCATTTCATACATGTTAAGTCGACTTACAAGACTGTAAGATTATTGATATCTTCATGAGGGATATATTTAGACTGCACGACATTCCTAGGATTTTCATGTCAGATCGAGATGTAAAGTTCACCTCAAATTTCTTGAAAGCACTATTTACAAGATTGGGCACATGTATCCGGTTTAATACAACTTACCATCCTCAAATAGATGGCCAAACTGAATGGATGAATCAGATATCATAAGAGATGCTACACATGTATGTGATGGAGCAACCCACAAAGTGGGAAGAATATTTACATACGGTCAAATTCTCCTAGAACAATGGATACCAGGAATCTCTCACGATGATTCCTTTTGAGGCATTGTATGGTAGACAATGCTAGACCGCCATAAACTAGAGTAGTCCAGAAACCAAACTATTGCTTGGACCAGACATGATGGAGGAAATGGAGTGGGAGGTAAGAAAAATTAAACAGAATATAAATGCAGCCCAGGACAGGTAGCAGGTATATGCCAACAAGAAAAGAACCTTTCGAGAATTCAAAGTTGGTGACCACATGTATGTAATAATTAAACACAAGAAAATCACCTTAAGGTGGAATAATTGTGCCAAATTGGCTCGCAAATACTGTGGGCCTTTCCAAATTTTGGAAACGATAGGGCCAATGGCTTATTGACCGCCTTTTCCTAGTCATATATTGGTACATAATGTGTTCTAGGTATCTTTACTGAAGTGATACATACATGACCCCAAGCATGTAATACACTGGCAGAACGTACATGTAAGTTATGTTTACATTATGACTTCGAGGAAAAAAGAGTTCTTAATTAAATTAATTAAAAATCTATTGATTGTAGGTAGAACTGGATGGAAAATTTATGGTAGAACCTCAGCGAATTCTCGATCAGAGAGAAATAACGCTTCGGAGACAAATCATCCCCCAAGTGAAGGTGCAATGGAAGCACTTCAGCCTAGAGGAGACTACCTGGGAGGATGAAAACTCTGTTTGAGAGACATATCCTGAAATTTTTCAGTAAGAAAGTAAACATCGAGGACGATCATTACCTCTAGTGGGGGAAGATGTAACACCCCGTTTTATTTTCAATTTATGTTAAAAGAATTTTACCAATATATTTGAATTTATTAAGTGAAAACAAACTGGAATTTTATTTCATAAATAATAAATTACATTGAGTAATTTATTAGCTGCATGATAAAGAATTCCCAAATTCCAGAGTAAAAGGAAGAGGCAGTTTCTGACAGTTACCCTCCCAAAGAGGATAGAAGGAAATACTAAGAAGGGGAATGGGTTCTATTCTAGAATGGAAAAATGGTTTCACATCAATAAGACTGTGAAAAAAATAGAGTTGTCCAGAGCTGGAAGTTTACCAGTGGAACTTTGTACCCGAAGAAGGGTAGACTGGACTTGGGTCTTGAGGTATAACTTCAGAAAAAGAAAACCTACTATCTAAACTCTGGTGCAGAGCATGGGGAGAGAAGAGGACGTGATTGCCTCTCTCATGGTTTGGCGGTGCTATCATTTAATCAAGAGAAACTGAGATAAGTATATTGAACTTACTGGTTTAACTTGTTGACACAGAAAGATAATTTCTTTTTAAGTTTTTTGCGGAGGTAAATTTTAGTTGATTGTTAATTAGAGATATTGCTAAATTCCATCTACTTTGAAAAGACTCTAAATTAGCATAGATAGCAAGAAAAACGATGTAAAAGAAGTGAATACAGATATATTTATTGCTTAAAACATTTTGTGGTTATGATAATATGTGTGGTCTGTACCTATTCTAAAGGTTAGTACAGCTAGAGAATATAGGGCGTAAGAACAATTGGAAATAACAATAAATGGACCATGCTAAACAGGCTATGGTGAAAAACATACTTGATAGATATTATCGAGCAAAGAAAGAATTATAATTTTATGGTAACCAAAAAAATAGAATTAGGAATCGACATGACTTGGGAACTGTAACGAGTGATCTTATTTTTAAAATAAAACCCTTATAATTTTATGAGTCAGGAATATCAACAAACCCAGGGGTGGAGAAGCCGAGCCCCACATCTGCAGGGCAGGGATCATAATCCCCTGGCCAATAATATTTATGATGTAAACCAAACAAACTCTTACAAAGTTTAATTAAATATTGAAAGCTTAAAAGAAAAAAAAAATTTGTGGAAAATTTAACTCATAGCATAGAAACTCAAATGACCTACACATAGAACTAGAACACGGACTGAATTTGAGAAGCATAATGGAATTGTAAAATAAGAAACATGCATGTCACTATATACTATGGAAAAAGATTCTGCAATATATAAGTATTTAGTAATCCGTCTAAACAATAATGATGTCCTTTACAACTGAAATGGAACCATCATGCACAAGTTCGGTTTGTGCATCATGCGTAGTAATAAAACAAATTTCAAAAGAACTATGCATGTTCACACAACATCACAAACAACAACATATGAACCTCTATTCCAAGAAAGAGCATAAAGCAGAGAAGTGAATCTTTGTTAACATCAAAAAGAGTGTTCCAAACCCTTCATGCTAAGAGATAACATAGAGACTTTGGCATGCAACAAGCTCAAGTGGATGGAGGCCACACCTGCTCATGAAGAGGGTTTACCCTCAATAAACCATGAATCGACAATTCCACACACCATCCATAATGAAAATACATATTTTCTGTTGAAAACTCTAATAGGAGAAAGCCTAATTGGAAGGTGAAGTTGCTCAACTCCTCTTATAGGAGAAAACCTAATTGGAAGGTGAAATTGCTCCACTCCATTTTATCTAGTATGGGAGTAATGCAAGTACAAGTAAAATGCACTCTCTATGGAGCTATATAAAACTTGTGGTTGTTTTTGCTGCTACAAAACAGTAACATCCAACTAAGGTTCTGGTTCAACTCCTTCAATCCACAACTAAATTTATGACTCCGATCCTTCAATAGAGTCTTTTGCATGATGAATGAGGATTGGCATGGAATCCTCACACACCATTTTGTGGAAGGTAAACATCTATGGGAGATAAAATCTATTTGATGCAGCTGAGTCCTATTAAATGTTAATGTGCTCCTCAAAGTGCTGGAGTAGACAGTTAATCTAAGATTTTTGGCATGCTTGTTATTATCACAAAACTTCTATTTTCACTGGTTCTATGACACATTTTGAATTTTTTTTGTTTCATGTTATTTTCGAGTTCGTTTCCTCCACAGAGGGAGAGCCATACTTGCGCAACAAAGGCTGGGATTGGTTAAGTGCAGCTTACCAACTCAGACTATAGCATATGTATTGTTAAATTTTTGAATTAATATAGATTAGCCTCATTTACCAAAAAAAAAATGGAGTGGGTATTTAAACTGTGGAGTTTGTGTATTAAGTATTCAAAGGGTTGACATAAATGCATAATAATACCAATATTAATGTGATAGGGTTTTTCCATCATTATTTACCCTTGTTATAAGGAGAGAAATCAATCTACTTTAATGCATAATAAGACTAATATCAATGTAATAAGAGTTTCTCTTCATCATTAACCCTTGCTATAAGAGAAGAAATAAATTTATCTTTTGATATAATTATAAATATTAAACTATTATATTATAAATATATATAAAAAAAATGTAGGTAATATTTTTAATATAAAAATATAAAAAATAATATATCAAATTCAAATTTTAATAAAAAAATAGATTAGAAATTTTGTGTAAATTAAATTTACGTAATTTATACTTTCGGTCTCTTCTTCCCCTGCAATATTTGTAGCCATGTCATTGTGGGCTTAATTGTTCCTCACCACCACCTTTCCATTTTCAAAATTTTATTAGATTGTTGATATTTGGTGGCTTATCCATTCACATACCTTTTATGTTTCATAAATCGTCAGTGTAAATTTTGTAGAAGGGAAAGGGGAAAATAAATGAACGAGGTGGAGACCTTAAAAGAGAGCAGGTGTTTCTTACTAGATACCAAAACCCATTTCATTTTAGTTAGTTCTTTTAAAATTTTAATGGTTTTTTTAATGTATGGTAAATCTAATTAATTTTAAGTTAGTATAAATATTTGGACAAATTTCTGAGTATATTAAAGAAAATTGACCCAAAAGCTATTCATTTAAATGTTACTTTTCCAATATTTCAAGCTGAAGGACTCAACGACAAGTTGCACCTCGGAAATGTAAAGAGGTGTTTCACGGTATCCAGAATTTGCTTTCAATGTGACAACGATGGTCAATAAGGTCAAAGATGGTCACGACGATGGTGTTGGCGCTCCACTAAGTTAGTTATAGATGATGTTGGTTGCAAGGCCAAGGAATTGCTACTGCCAATGTTTTTCTCGATTTTCGCACCATCAGTGAATTGCTACTCGCAAAAGAGAGCTCGCTACTTTTTTTGGAAAAACCTTCCACTAATTATACTTATGAATCTATTCCTTCAAGATTTATTTATCTAACTTTACTAACTAACTAATTGGGAAGAATATTGTTAAACCAGGCAGATGGGCGATAGCACAAGATGTCCCGTACTCCTAGGGCTATTGCTCCAAAGTTGAATGATGTAATCTTCTCGCCCAGTGCTACCAATCATCCTGCCAATCATCCTCCAGATGGACCTATGTATCTGTAAAGGCATACTTACGTTGATGGCCCATCTTGCGTATCTGGAAAGATATATTATGGATGAGGGCCTTTTCCAGGTATCTCGAAAGAGTTAAAATGAATTCAGACTAAAAGTGGATTTTTAAGGAAAAGTAATAAAAAAATAGTTGAAATAATAAAAATAAAAGTTATGAATTTTTGAGCGAAAAGAAGAAAACTATTTATTTTAATTGTATTTTCGACTTATCTCCGTATAGGTTTACTCAAATTTCAAGTTAAGACACTCACTAGATGTGGAATTAAATTTTGCATCGAGCGAGTGTCCACACTTTAAATTTCAGTAAACCTATAAGGAGATAAGTCAAAAATACAATTTAAAAAAGTAGTTTTTCTTATTTTCTCTCCAAAATATTTACATGTATCTATTTTTAAATTTAAAGCATTTTGATTGGTTTACATATTATGACATGGAAATTATAGGAAAAATTCATGGGCACTTTTAGGCTGAAATTTCCTCTAATGCAGCCCATTTAAATGGCATGGTTGGTCATTCAGGCATATTTTCAATTTTAGTTACATTCATAGTATTTTGCGCAAACACACCCAAAACAATTCGCATTAAATTTAACCCTAATGCGCCAACACACCCAAAACAATTCGCATTAAATTTAACCCTAATGCGTCATTTACTCTTATCTGCATCCTTAAATGAAATGAACCGAATACACAACCATTGTAATCACTCTGCATCCTTAAATGAAATGAACATAATACACCACCATTGTAATCAGGAGGCATAATTAGAAGCCATGATTATGATTTAAAGGCATAAATCAGCCCAAAACACTCCCCAATTTGGCAAAATATACTAACGGAAACTATTCTTTACATATTAAATCAAATTAAATCATTAAAAACCAAAAACATCAAATAAAAATGAAACATAATTGAAAAATGGATCCTCATGGGACATAAATACCATTCAACATACAAGCCATAACCCAATAACAACTATATTTCTAAAATTATGAAGAAAAAAGGGTAGAGAATAGAAAAAAAAATTGAAACTAAAATCAAAGATGGGAAAATAATCAACTATATAAAAGATGAAAAGATAGAGAAAATTGATACATGAAGAATATCGGAGGCAAGAAAGTACAACAATCAAATTTGGAAAATTAGCCAAAACTTTAAAACATAATGAAGAAGATGAGGCGTATAGCCATATTTAAATGGGAGAAAGAGGAAGATGGTTTTTTTCATAAGGGGACATGTAGAGTCATTGCAAACCACAACATAATCACCAGAAGTGGTTAGTCCCTAATTATTTCGGGAGGTTCCACTGCCTGTGATCTAAAGATGTAAATTTTTCTAATCGTCTAACACAAGATTGATGGCCCACCACAAGACACTATGACATGGGGGGGAGTTCTTCCCAGAGGAACGCCTTACGAAGTAATTAATTTTCAAAGTTATTGTTTCATTGTCAATATTTAAAACTAATGATTTTTTCTTAATTAAAACATATAGTCTAACAATCATAAAAATGACTCAAAACTTCACATATGATCATATGCAAGTTAAAGCATTATTTCACATTACCATGCAAGTATCAAATTAATCGAAAATTATATAAATTTTTTCATACAATTATTCATATTGACTCATATATTCTCATAGACCATCAAAATATACATCATCTTCAGGTGAATGAATGGATGAAGATATATATGACCCATATTTTTATCTATTACCAACCATTTTCTCATCCGAGTCTAAATTTATGCCCAATATTGGAGATGTCAAAATCCTTCTAGATCTACAATTGCATTTAAAAAATTTCCATCTTACCATTGTTTCTTGTGGTAGAAACCTCTTGATAATATCTATGGCCCTATATCAAAGAGAGCCTTTCATTGTCATCTTAAAGTCATAAAAAAGTATTTCGACATTCTCTAATTTTAATAGGTAAGTGCAATGATTATTTATATTTGGACAATTTATTTTATCTTTCTAATGATTCATTTGTAAACCACCATCTCTATTTTATGTGCACCATTGAATGGATATGTATTGCATACTATTGTACTTTAAATACCATATCATCTCCATTTTATTCAATGACCTTTATAACTTTGGCAACCCATAATGGATAAACATGTGGATCTCCATCCACTAACACTGCAATAATGTAACACTTCTTAATATTTTATATATAACCCTTGTAAATGCCTTCCATGGTTTCATGTTCTGCATGTAATCTTCTAGAACCACACATACATTTCTATTTTCTTTACTTGTGAAGAATCAATAATACCTTGATATTTTTTTTGTTTAACATTGTTTCTTCCCTGAAATTCGTTTCACATATTTTATCGCCAATTACATGGATTTTTCAAATAGTATCTCCATTTCTTGATCTGTAAACTTCCATGGATATTTCACTAGAGAATTTGCCACAACATATATTATAAATTATACTTAAAATTTTGAAATCTACATTATGAGGATTTATTTCTCTTGAGACTTTTGGATCTATAAATCATTATTTATTGTGTATGAGTTTATATTATTATCATGTATAAAATAGAGAGAAAATTAATAACAACTCATAGAGTCATGATTGACACACAATATATCTCAGGAAACCATTTTGAGAGAAAATCCAACCGTAAGATGAGGTTCCTTTGTTCTATTTCTCTAAATAGAAAATGGTTGTGAGTAAAGAAAAGTAAGGCATGTGTCCTGTGCGATACTAGAATAAAAAATCATCTTTGTGTGTGCTCTCCCTATCTATCTCGGCTGCTCTACATTCCTATGGAACCAATTCAATTGAAATAATGGAACCCTTTTTCCTCCTAGTGGATCAGTTATAGCACAATTCAATAGCCTACTAGTGGTTATGTTTGACTCCATCAACTCTTAACTAGAGATATAATATAAACTATTTTATATAATTATTCATCATAATCACATGGCTAGCCCATTTTTCATGAGTTATGGGGTTGACGTGGCACCCAAACATATTATGGAGGTGAAAATACAAGCACCAACTTCTAAGTGGCATAACCTTTGCATAAATACTTTGATTGAGGTGATTATTATATTTTTGGGAAGATTTTTATATATATAATGTGGAAAAAATGGTGTGCCACTAAAGAGGTAAGTATTAATTCCACAAAGAATCATTTGATGCCTCAAAATACCCCCGGAAAATTTCAAACCCTAATTTACCAATCTATATTCTACTGGAAAAAAGGGTCTTGTGAGCTAACTGCTCCACTTTTTTCACTTTGAAATCATTGATATGGATGAAAAAAAATATAATGATCCAATATGGATCACAACTCGCTATTTTAGGAAGATTTTTGTCCCCAAAACTTTATACTAAATGACATGAGGAAATTTTCCTCCACCTTCTCTCGAGTGTACCATTTGGCCTTGCTTAGAAGTTGTAATTTTAACCCAATTTTCGAAAGTTCATGCTTCCCTTGTCTTTTAGTTTCACATATCTTCTACAAAAATGTTTATTTTTTCAACTTTGTTTGAGCATCTTGTGTCAAAATCCTCCACAAGGTGTAGGATATGTTCCCTTTCATTATTTAGCATGGAAGGCTCATAAAAATTTAGATTCTCTAAATTTATAACTAAGTATATGAATCTGTATGGGCGTAGAATCATTCTATAGGAATTATCTCTCACCTTCTCTAGTCTCTCAAGGGGACCATATCCTAGAGCCTTGACATTATTACCAAGACCTTGTAGCCTCTGTTTGTTCAACTGTAACCATACTCTATCTCCCACCTTGAGCGAATTCTCTATTTTGTGTTAATAATGCATGGCCTTATATTTATCGTATGAATTTTACACTGTCTTATGTACCTATATATGGATTTTCATAAACTTCTCAATAAATTTGCAACCCTCAAGCCATCCCCTATAAGATCCTCTTTTACTCCTTATCTCCCATATCCAATATCAAAAGTTGAATGAGGAAAATATTCAAAAAAATATTCAAATACAGACATACATATAAAATAGTGGACTAATTTGTTATAAGAGTGATGTATTCATACAAATTTTTCATCCTAGGTCTTCAAATGATTGTAACCCCTCAGAAGATACACCTACGTTCTGTTGAACACTTATCTTTGCCCATCTATATGAGGATGGAATTTTTTAAACCTATTTAAATTTGTGTTAATTTTCCCCCGCAATGTCATCCAAAACGTAGTGATAAATATTATGTCGAACTAAAAAATTATCCTTGGTATTCCAAAGTACACCTAGAATTGTCTAAAAAAAAAGTTTGGTACTGCTTTCCCATTGACGTTGTTTTTACAGAGCATCAAAACCCACATCTTATTGAACCGATCAATTACCACAATCATGTAGTCACGCCCTTTCTTCATTGTTGTGAAACCTCCCACAAATTCCATGGAAATGCTTTACCAAGGATGGATGGTTACAACTATGAGATGACATAGACCCTGTTTCATGTTACTAGGCTTATTTGTACAATAACTCATGCATCCTCTTATGAACCTACCTACATGTTCTTGTATTTTAGGATAATACACATACCTATGCAAGTTGGCCACTCTCTTCCCCATACCAAGCGCCCTGCAAACTTAGAGGAATGAGCCTCTCAAATCAGTTTCAATTGCTCACCTTTCGCAACACATGACATGTTTGACTTGTAGAGTAACCTATCCTAGATATTGTAGTCAATGATTTTATTTCCATTATCCACGTGACTCTGACTCTATAGCTATTGAAAAACCTCCTTTAAGTCCTCATCTTCTATATATTCTCCTATGTTTGCATCATAGATGAATGGATCCATATGCATTAAAGATCCCAAATCTACGATATTTGATGTGGGTGGATTTGAAATCATTTCGGAAAACTTGTTTATGTCTCCCTTGTTATACTTGATCATTAAATGAAATTGTTGTAGAAATCCCATCCACTTAAAATACGTGGTATGTTATAAATTACTTTTTTCCTGTAAGTATTCTACTGGTTGGCGATATTTGTGGATTATTGATGAGCCTTAGTATTGAAACAAAAGTCTCGTAAATCACAAGGCTACCAAGTTTAATTATCAGCCTGGGGTTCGTACAAACTTAAAAGTGTGGCGTAAGTATTCTAGTGGTTGGTGATATTTCTGGATTATTGATGAGCCTTAGTATTGCAACAAGAGTGTTGTAAATCCCAAGGCTACCAACTTTAATTATCAGTATGGGGTTCGTACAAACTTAAGAGGTGGAAGTGTTATATACAGAGTAAGCTAAGGTCTACTCAAGTCACTTTGAAGTAATGGACTAGTGATGGGCCTCCAAATTACACATAAATTAAGGGCCATCTAAAATTTCTTAGGCGCATAAAATCTATATTAAATATCTCCTTCTACACTTAGCTTTAATATGTTCTTAGGAAGGTTTATAGATAATTTCATATTATGTGCCAATATCATAAATTTTGCAGAATATTGAGAAAACATTGGGTAAATTTCGAATGAGATAATATAGGTAATTTCTTCCTACTATATGATGGACCAAGATTGGATAATAAATGAAAAAAATATCCTAAAATTGTTGACAAATTCTGGAGCTCCACAGATTGAGAAAATCTAGGAATGTGGTCCTTGTTATTTAATGGAGATTCTGAGTCTTGGGAACTAGATCCACTTTTTGAGGGATTTTGGAAGGGAAAATGACATCCTTTCAAGGAGAATGCTTCCTTGTCATTTTGTATAAGTACCAATTCAAATTTTCCTCTAGGGGCATGTACTTCTAGTAGGGATGTACTTGGATTGATTCAAATAATGAAGGTTGGTGCCATTTTTAGCTTCTAAAGCTTGGTCTCTTTCATAGGAATATGAGTGTCCTTAGGCATAGCCATTCCAAGAGCCTCTCAGATCTCTTGTAAAATTTATTTATTTTCTTTGAATGTATTTTTCACTTGCATCTCTTATTTATGCATTTACTATTTATGTTTCTTGTATTTCATACTCGTTAAAGGATTAAAATGAGTTTTTTTATAGGTTATTGTTCAAAAAGTATCAAGCATGATTCATCTATAGAACAAATTTGAAAAATCATGCCCATCATTGAGCTATTTGGATTGGTTTGCTAGTTCACAAATCTAGAATATCTCGGAGTCTCTTGTAGCAAAATAGTAGTAATTTTCTGCTATTTTTTAGCACATGTCAATGAGCCTATTTTGAGTTTACTCCACCAATATCAATTCTTAAAAAAATTCAAGCTAATAACATAATTTACCCCATAGCATTTTCACTTGATTAGGTTAGGCATTTGGTAGGTTAACTAGATTACTAATTCTTGAATTTCCAGTTTTTAGAGTAATACTTTTCTACTATTTTTTTAGCAGATGTTAACAAGGGTATTTTTGAGTGATTTCACTTGAAATGGAGTCCTAAGACATCCTAATTTATAGCAAAATTCGTCACATATAATTTTCATAAGTATTCTAGTGGTCAATACCATGGGTTATCATAGTATCATGAATTCAACAAATCTACAATATGTTTCGATAACCTTGGTTCATAAACAAAAAAAAATGATAAAATCTAACATATTTCTAGATTCACAATTCTGACAAAGATATTTATAATGATATGCATGTTCGTTATATGTAAATCATGAGATTCTTAGCCATACCACTTAAGTTAACTTAATAATACACCCCATCCCCATCACTATGTTAGTGAATATATATTATTTTTGTAATTTATTAAAAAACATTTCTATGGACAAATTTATATCCTTATTTTATAATATATTACAATTTTTAAAGATGAAAAAAAAATCTATTTCTTTAAATTTTATGAAAGTTAATTTTTTAAAACCACAATATCTTTTTTATTTTTATTTTTTTTATATAATTTTTCAAATCCATAAAAATACCGTAAAAATTATTTATTATTTATTTAATTCATTAAAATACTATCTATAATATTTTGTATATTAAGAAAATACTATTATTATTTTCCTTCGGGAGACCAAAGCCATAAACACAAAGGTACCAGGGGATACATCGAACTCGTTCCAACGAATGACTTCCTCCCCGGCTATCCGCATCAACCATTTGTTTCAGAGCAGAAGAGATATGGCTCAAGAGTGATTTTGGATTCTTAAGAATTTGTTGTCTTCCATTAATTATGTTTCAATTTATAAGTTCTTTCATAGTGATGTTTCACCAACTTGCAAGGGTTTTAACTATTGCATTAAATAACAAGGTATTCCATGTGAAGACTTTTTTGTTGTATTTCTTTAACCATTTTTCAATTTATAAGGTCTTCCATAATGATGTTGCACCATCACATTAAATAAATAGCAAGGTGTTTCAACTAAATATGAGTTTTTTTAGTTTCTTTTGCACTTGGTTTCATGTTAAATTTAATTTATTTACTCTCCTAAGATGACCTCTCAAGCTGAGCATGGGAGACATGTAGTAATGTAATTTTTAACGATTTGACTAAGTGAAATTTAGATAAAAGAAAAGAAAATTTTAAATTGAATTAAATTAAATTAAATAAATAAATAATCTAATATAGACATTTTAACTCACTTAACATAAAATAAATTAACAAAATAAAATTAACCCTCAAAATACAATTAAAAACTAAAAATAAAAATAACAACATAAAAAAAAAAATGAGCCATGGTATTGAGAACTCATGGTATCCATGTGGAATATAGTCTATTCAAGGGAGAGATTAAACTAGCCTATATCCATTTTTATTCGAGATCCAAGAGTCCAAAAACTTGGTAGATCTGGACTGAAGATGGATGTAGCGTAGTCAAATAAATGCTAGTTAAATGCAATTGAAAATAACATTAATAAATCAATATACTAGATAGTAAGAAAACCTCATTATTAAGCAGAATATTTAAAAATTAACAAAGAAGAAATCTCAGCTAACAAATTGGATTCTAAACATTTTTATTAGTGAAAATTATATAAAAAAATACTGCTAATTGTAACTAATAATTAAACCGAATTAGTTCTATTTTAAATCTAGATCCACTATACTTTGAGAGAGATCAAATTTCTTTTTACTCTAAAAAATGTGATTTAAGCTAGTTTAAATGTGTGCAGATGAGAAATATTATTAAAATATTAATATCCAAATTTTAAATAAATATTAGTTTTATTTTTTATTCCAATATCTTTATTTCAATATTTCTAACATAAAAACTATGTGATATGTATTAAGCCATTTATTAATAATTTTATTTTGCTCTATTATCTCTTTTTTAAGTTTATTGTTAAATTATTTATTTTGTTGTGGATTAAAAAAAAATTGATCATTTATTTATATAGTGACTCTCATTACACTATTTCAATAAATTCTGATTATCTAACTTAAATATAAATGCCCAAAAAATATTATTATGAAAAATCAGAATTTTGACTAGAATACCTTTTCAAAATTATATTTTCAAAAAATTTAAATTAAAAAAACATAAACCTTTACACATAAATAAACACATTAAATCTATTTATAAAGAATTGTGATAAATAAATGAAAAACAAATAATAAATCTATTTATAATAACTTTATTATAAAAGTTACTTAAAAAAACCAATAATAAATCTATTTCTGATAACTTTGTTATAAGAACATTTCAGTCCAACATATCCTCCTGAAAATCATATGTCGACTGGCATATGCCCAGAAACCATGATCCAAGGCCATCAAAATGAACATAATCATAAAAATTTTCAGTCCAGCATATCTATTTTTGCATAGTAGAGAAAACAAAAACGAGTATGTTTAAATATTGCGAAAAAAAGAAGCAGATTCCTGTTTCATTTTTTAATAAAGTTTTTCCCGTTTATCCCTCGATATTCTACATAGATCAAATTCGATGGGATATTCAATGGTTTCAATATTTCTTTGGCCTAAGTACCATCTTTAGCCCCATGAAGTCAAAATTATTGCAAATGTTAGGATACTAGGCCAAATTAATGTTACAATACTCGGCCAATAAATGGTACTTGGCCAAAGATATAGTGAAACCAATAGAGATTTCATTTAATTTGATCTCCCTAGAATGTCTAGAGATCAGCCAATTGGAAATTAATCTCACTCTCTAAAATTAAAATGACCATTATGGACATTAAACATAGACTATAACAAAATAGATTTTATTTATTTACTCTTCTTGTACTATGTCAACTTTATTTAAACATCTCTTTACTTAATTTGATTAACTTGGCATGAAAATCATGTATTATTATCAAATACATTTAAGTTGTTGCTTAAACATCACTTTTTAACACAATTTCTCTAAGTGACTCTTTAAAATGTTTGTTATCCATTACTTATCTATCAAATTTGCTTTCTCATAGTAACATATTTGTCTTTTGGTAACCTTAAAGAGCTATAGGCCAACCAATACTGAAAAGGTTTAAACTATATACTATCAGATATGTCTAGTTTATTGTTCCTTACATACAATAACATAAAAAAGTAAATGCTACCTGAAATATGCATGGTCAAAAAATAGAAAAGAGAGGAACTCAATCATCCAGAGACTCAATCGGTGTCGGGTCCTTAACACTAGAACCGGACATGTCCACTTGATGCATGCTTTGGAGTTGTCGATCTATGTGGCCCAGAATAACATTGTTATGGTGTTGTGCAAGGTGAATTTCTTGAATGTCTCTCCTTATCTCATTTAAAATGGAGGCAACGTTTGGGTCCCCTCCAATTTCCTGAATGCTGATAATTATCTTAGCGAGTACACATTTTAGTGTCCAATGTGTATGAATAGACTGTTGGAATAATCACAGTCTCCTCCTCGTGTTACCAGGATCCTTTAGAAATTCCATTTCTTCCACTCATATTTTCCCTTCCTCAGTGTTGCAATCTCGTTCCCAACCTGAGATAAGTGATCTAGCTTGTGGCAGAATACCTATGGAGTAGGCATCAAAAAGGTTTTCCATTACCTCTTTACCTGACTTCCTTCCTCTCTTACTAGGGCCCACTGTAGGCTTACTCGGTTTCTATTTGCCTTTATCTTTGGCCTCCTTTTTTGCTACCTTGCCATTAACCATACTATTTTTCAATACAGACCATTGGATTGACTGACAATGTTGGGGCAAGTCCATGACCAGTGCTAGAGAAACACCTGTATAGAAATTAGAGATACCTGTATATTGCAACATAATTTCAATAATTGTTTTAATGAAACAACAGTGAAAGAGATTTGGACTGTCAGGACTGACATCCTTGTAATTACCAGGCCAATACATTTCATCATTCCTCCTTCCCATCATCCAACGATTTAGAAGGGTGACGATATGAAGTTTCTTTTCCTCGCGCAACAGAAAATGCATGGCTAAAATATTTCCATTCTCTTGCAAGAATTTAATAGGTTGAGGCCACAGACTCCCATGACGAGAAGTGAATTCCCTGAGCACCCAAAGAAAAAAAACCTAACAACAATAAAACACCCAACGAAGCAACCAAAACTTCCGCAAAGTAGAACAAAGACCCCTTGTAACAAGAATGAACCCCTTAGGAACCAGAATGAGCCCCCTTGTAAGAGGTATAAGAATAAAACTCCTTGAAATAGGATGTCACCACTAGTAACATAATTGAAAACCCACAACCCTGACAGAAAACCAACAGGACACCCCACATGACCCCAGAAGGAAGGATAAATATCAGTATAAGTTGATTCGGGGCCACCCTTATTACAAAAAGACTGAGTGGTTGAGACTCTGGATAAAGAATTAAACCGAGTGTTGCTGACAAAATGGTCATTGAAAGCGATGCAATAAATTTAATAAGCCTGGCAAGACGAACTACTGGGGTTTCATACAAAGCGGAAGGTCAATTGCATGGTGCAAGGGGGAAAGAAAATAAGACAAGTAGAGTCCATATGTGAGAAAAACAAAAAAAAAGAAAGAGATGCAAAACTGGAACAGAGCCTGTACCCTCTAACTACTACCAACAAGCATCCAAACGAAACTTGTCGTTAAACACACACATGGTGTATGAGAAACTAAACACACGCATAGAAAGATAAGCATGAGATACTCATATTATTCACCATAGATGTACATTTATAATGCAATGGTATGGATCTTGGATTCATCTTCCAAGGTCACTTGGACTCCTTTGTGACTCTTCACCTTCCACACCTTCCCATAGAGGATTAGGTGTTCAACATTCCCCCCTTAATCTGAGGGGGTATGTGTGAGTCCAAGAAGAGAGTTGTAATATAAATCTTCAAAACATGCATGGCAGCACTTAGAATGATTCAACTCTCTGAAATGTTGGCAAAAAGAGGTGGTTTAAGGATGACCACCAACACTGGAACTCAATGCTTATTACAGTTCTCGGAACTCTTCCAAAACTGGCAAGAAGCTATGGGCTTCTGGTAGAGGAATTGTCCCTCATATTTGAAGAGGGAGACCTTCAACTTAAAAGAAGGGAATTCTACAACCTATGATGGTTTAAGGATGACCACCAACACTGTAATGCTTGATGCATTTCCTGTAACTCTTCTAAAGCTAGAAAGAAGCTGAAGTCTTTCACTAGAGGAATTGTTCTGAAAGAGGAAGAATATCAGCCTCACATAGATGGTTTAAGGTTGTTCATCAACCAAAGGCATCCTCATGGGCATCTGTGTCTCTTGCTACAACTATGAATCTGGAACGATAGGTTGTGGCTCAAGCTCGCTTGAACTGCTGTGTCTCTGGCTACAACTATGAGTATGGAATGAGAGATTGTGGCTCAGGCTCTCTTGATGTAGTGTCAAAGATTTTATATGACCACCATTTTCCCCCCTGTACGGTACAAGGTGAGATGATGGCAAAAACTCAACTGCAATATTGTTCAATATTCGAGAACAAGTTCTGACATGCGACTTAAACATCTTCTTGGCTGTTGATGCCTATTGCCAAGAAGCAATCCATCCAAGGTGAATCTTTGTTCTTGCAGGAGGCTTGTTTCTGAAGCATCTGTGTGAAGAATGGTTGTGTTGACCATAGTTATTTCATGGGTGAAGATCGAAGCAATGATATTTCATATGGCCAACTTGATCATAGTGTTGGCATTTCACAATATGTTGTTGTTGTTGCTGTGGAAGAGGAGCAGGATCTGGAATACCTGCAGGTGAATTGTCATGAAGAAATCTGGCACTCTGAAATTTGATGGGCTTGTAGTAGTCCGAAATATGAAAGGAAAATTCCTTTTCATATCTAAGACCAGTTCTGTGCTTGTTGTGGACAAGCTCTTCCCAAGGTCTGATGATGGGCTTGGGAAGTGCACACTAAATTTCTGCATTTGCATGTAAATCTGCTCTTGTACAAGGAACCGAATGTGAATTGACTGCATCTTTATATTATTTATGTTGATAGGAGTCCCTCTGAATATGTTTAGAATGATGACTCCACTATTGTAATTCTTCTTGTTGTACCTAGGATACAAGCTGCAAAAAATAAATCTTCTCATGTGCATTTTGTAGGCATTTTTTAATGTCAAAAAAAGTGCTTTTGCTGATCTTATCAAT
Source organism: Pinus albicaulis (assembly GCA_034641835.2). Classification (NCBI taxonomy): domain Eukaryota; kingdom Viridiplantae; phylum Streptophyta; class Pinopsida; order Pinales; family Pinaceae; genus Pinus; species Pinus albicaulis. The sequence continues at coordinate 1,115,457,517 of CM076572.1, forward strand.
AGTGGAATGTATAAGAGTGCTCAACAACTCTAATGCATCATCAATTTCAGCCGTTTTTTTTTTTTTTTTTAACTCAGGCCTAACAAGTGAATGGGTGTAGAAACTCAAATGGTGAAGGTATAAGAGGAAGTTCAGGGGTTTTATAAACAGTCCTATGTTAATACAAAGAATTTCCTTAAAGATCCCAATAAATTCACCTTAGAAGATTGATAACTTTAGTAGATTTGTATGCTCCAAAATTTGATTCCTCAATGGCGTGGTAACAATCCTTCTAAGGAAAACTACGATAAGAGAGCCACTAATGTGACTATGAAGATGTATTTATTTTCTTGAGATTGAGACTGGATATATCTCACAGGCCAAGGCCTTGTAATGGCGAGATCTGAAACGATTGACCCTCTTGAAATACCTATCATTAACACTTAAAGAACCTTCGTTGGAGGGTATTATTCAACTGGAGGAGGGGAGTTTTCTGAGCATGACGAATATGCGAGCTTTGTCTTTCAAATATACTGATTCCTCTCAAGGTTCTTGCGGCATCCTCAAGCTTCCCGAGCACATTGAGTTCATGCACCAGCTTGAAATTATTCATTTAAAAAGTTGTGTAATGCAGGACTGGATCTTTCAGCTTCAGAACCTCATGGAGTAGCCGCAAGAAAGCAAGAATTGGATTCTTTATGATTCTTTGTGAATGCCAAAGCAAGGTCACTACTTGATGAAGTGGATGCAAGCTAGTGAGAATTTTTTCTGCAGAGATCGTAGAGCGTTGCTGTGGAATGAGCCTGAAGTCTGAACCTTTCCCACCCCAAAGTTAAAATGGGTGCAATCTTGCTGTTGTCGGTAACTGCTGCAAGTTGATCCAAAAGTACGTGGTTCTCTAGTCATCTACCGGTGCTCATTTCTTGAGAGGAAATGTTTAACAAAGGAGGAGATTTATGAAGATTTTCGGCGTGTACCAGATCTTCCCTTTAATGAATTTCTAGCTAAAGAAACTGTTCAAAGTCAAGATACATGATCATCACCTCCCAGTACTGTACAAAATAGACCCCTAGTTCAAACGTTGTAGCATACAGTGGCTCCACTAGTTACAACATCGACGACCCTCTTGGTTACAGGTGAGGTCCTAGCTTTTTAAGGTTTTTCCAGCTCTATTCTAGCTCTTCTGCTCTTGTAATTCCCTCTCTATCGTTTGGCCCCTACGCTGCTCAGCCCTGCCTCTATCGATGCAGTGATTTTCCCCATTCCCTTTGGACCGCTGAGATGCGGTGATCTGCCCATTACCTCCATGTATGATTTTGAATGTGGAGCAAGACTAGGCTCAACACTCACAAGTCCATATGAAGGCCTCACTGACCCCTGATCAATAGTTCATACATCCGCATCCACTATGATGTGCTTGATATTGGTAATATGTGTGGTCTCTACCTATTCTAAAATTTAGTACAGTTAGAGAATATATGGCAGAAGAACAGTTGGAAATAACAGTAAATGGACCATGCTAAACAATGTATGCTAAAAAACATACTTGTCAAATATTATCCAGCAAATAAAGAATTATGTTTTTATGGTAACCAAAAAAAATACAATTAGGAATCGATATGACTAGGAAATTGTAACGATTGATCTTATTTTTAAAATAAAACCTTTATAATGTTATGGATAAGGAATATTAGTAGGCCTAGGGGTCAAGAAACCAATTGTAACGAGTGATCTTATTTTTAAAATAAAACCCTTATAATGTTATGAGTAAGGAATATCAGCAAGCCCAGGGGTCAAGAAGCCAAGCCCCACATCTACAGGGCAGGGATCATGGTCCCCTCGCCACTGAGATTTATAGTGTAAACAAAAAAAAATCTTACAATGTTTAAGTAAATATTGAAAGCTCAAAAGAAAACCAATTTCCATGGAAAATTTAACTCATAGCATATGTTTGGTCAATTTAGTGTTTCCTAAATTGCTACATTAATTTATCAATCCGGGATTCGTAAGTTGATGAAGTGTGGCGCACTATTGTGCAAGATAACCTATCTCTTACTTTTTGTCGTTTTTGGATTTTTATGAAATTCTAAAAGACAAGTATGGAGACAAATATTCAAGACAATGATGTCCTTCTAATGATTTTCCAAACTTCAAAAGAATTTTAAAACACACAATGACAAAATTAATTCTTCAAAGAAAATGAAATTGCATCACTATTATAGTCAAACAAACATTGAACTACTGATCATGAAACTCATTATCCTTACTGCTGTCCAAATACAAAGGAGACTATGCTTAAAGAAATCCAAGAGTTGCAACAAAGTGAATCTAAATCAAATTACATCAACTTATATTTTGATCCCTCACATTAGTCCAGCTATGGCTTTCGGAGGTAACCATAAACAACTTGAGCAACCTGATATCTAACTTGCAGAAAAAGAAACTAATATCAAACCACACACTCATACTTCAATCCCTCACCATTAGTCCAGCTATGGCTTTCGGAGGTAACTGAAAATGACATGAGAAATTTAATATTTCTAACTTGCAGAAAGTAAACTAATATCAAACTACACACTCATAATTCAATCCCTCACCATTAGTCCAGCTATGGCTTTCGGAGGTAACTGAAAATGACATGAGCAATTTAATATATCTAAATCTAACTACTGAAGCAAATGTGCAAGACTGAAATAAACAAAGCAGTTTTGGAATTAAACAGAAACTAAGAAAAGTAAATTAGCAGCAGAACAATATTTATTCCATGTCATTAGTCAAAAGATATGCAAATGTCTGGGCCGCCTATTTGTAATCTGAAACAAGAACACTGATCAGTTAACAACAACATAAAACATGAAATATTATGGACAGAAGTAAAATGTAAAGCATGAAAGATTATGAACAGAGATGAAGCATAAATACCATGAAAGAAGCAATGTATAAACACGTGAATGACTTATGGCACAATGAACTTAAAGAAATAAAACAAGAAACAATACAGTAATGCACAAAACCTCAACGTGTGCAGGGGCCCTCTGCACCAGCCTCGGGCAACAGCCTTCAAATACGAATTACGCTTGGAAATAGAGTCTTCTTATATATTAAAATGCAGTCATAACATAGAAATGATATTACCGAACAGTGGCAAGACAATTACATTACAGAGCTATATGGAGGCTAACTATTATGCATATGAAAACGCGCTATTTATAACAAAGGTGATATAACTAATTCCCTAAAGTTTGTGCTGATAGAGACACGTGAACCATCACGTCCAGAGATCCAGTATCATGGCCGCAGTGAGGAGTAAATATATGAAGAGTGGATGTTGGATTCGGCTTATGGAGCCGTGTATAGGTGTTGATGTGTCTCCCGTAAATTAGAAACGGTCATACAAATCTTCACGTGATGAGAAATAGAGTCTTGTCATTGTGGGACTCTACGGTTGACTTCCACTTGGCCACCTTTGACCACAGCCTCCTTAGGTGAATTTTCCCGAGCCAATAGGACACGATCCATGTCCACATCATTTCTGACTTGCCCATGTGGCTCGATTTGCCTAAAGACACCTGCAACATAGACTTTCACAAAATGGCTGTGGAAAGTTGCAGCAGTTGCGGAAAGTGGCAAGATTCCGCAGCTAAATGAGCAAAAATCTAAATCAAACAGCAGACACATAACATACTTAAAAACCATTTTAGATTCTCTTTTACAATTAATATACAATGATATTGACAACTTAGAAGGTTCAGGTGAATGATAAAGGTCTAGAAAGGTGTATAGGAAAGATGCAGATTTGAGACTCAACATACCCCCACTGTGAAGGTGTTGCATGTCCTCATGCAACCAAAATTTTGATAATCCTTCTTCAGTTCATATGCCTTGACACTTAAGCCAGTACATCCAATCCTCTCTTCCTCTTCCTTGGTGCTGCTAACATCCCGAGCTTCTTCATTAAGCATCTGAATTTGATATTAATTAGTGCTCTGCTTAACTTCTAGCATTTCTTCTTCAATTTCCTGTTCTTCTTCTGCCATAGTCCCAGATGTAGCATGGTATTATCATGAATGATTTTGTCCAATTTTCTTTGTTCCTTCAATGTCTCATTTTCATTTTTAATGTGTCTATTTAAAATCTCTAGCTCAAAGATTTCTTGTTTTAGTGATTGGACTAGATCATCTTGTGCTGTGTGAGGCTGAGTGGACGAAGTACTGGGACCCGTAGCTGCTTTTTCTAAAGATTATATATAATCATATACTTCTTGCTGCTTTGGGTCTATATCAGGTGTCGTTTTTATTGGGCTATCCCCAAAATTCCATGGAGGAGAGTTGTCTTCAAAATCTGGCTGAGAAGGGTTCACATCAACGTCTGGCTGAGAATGGGATGGACTATGTTCAATGTCTGACTGAGAATGAAATGAACTAGGTTCACTGTCTGACTGAGAGTGAGATGGACTATGGTCAGCTGGGGATTGTTCAGATGTTTCTTCTCCCAAATCAATAAAATGAGGTCCTTTCATTTGCGTCTTCCTCAACTTCCCCTTAAGCCTAGAACTTCTTCTCACACGCTGTGGACCACTGTCTTTTTGCTTTTGTTTTCCTTTCCCTTTCTTCTTGGCCATAGATAACTGTTCTTGAAGGTGAACTAATCTCTCAGATAACACTTGATGATCTTCTTCGGAAGAAGGGGTTTGATGCATAGCCTCAATACTTTTTCTCTCTTTTGATGTTATTGGCTTTTTACCCTTGGTTTCTTTCTTCCTCCTTTTTGACAGTCTCTCTTCCCTACTAGTTATTTCAATTGTAGTAGTAGGAGTACTTTGAGTTTCATCATTTGTTCTTTTTCTCCTACTCCTTCTTGATGTGCTACCTTCAGGAATTTCTTGGGGTTCTTCAAAGAAATTTCTGATCAAAAATTGTTCCCATGTGTCCTTGTTTTCTTTTAACTGTTTTTCAATCAAAATTTTCACAAGACCATGGTGATATAGATGTGGTTCTACATCCCCTAAATGTTTCTGAACGGTCACAGACATCTTCTTCAAACTATTTAATAGAAAGTATGGGAGATTGAGGGTCTGGTTTTCTAGAAAGGTCATCAGCAATCTGGTATGGTACATATACATTGACCCAAAACGGCCCTCACAGGTGATAAATTTTTGAATAACTAGAAGCAAAGTAGTCCATTCCTCTTTCAAAGAATGAACAGGAATTCCTCTTTTAAAAATAGTTATGTCCATACCTGGGTTATGTATAATTATTCTCCAGGCTTCATCACTAATTCTTTTGTTCTTAAACCAACGTTCACCCTCTTGAGGAAGTTCTGTGGCAGATGCTATAGATGCCTCATTCACCATAAACTTAAGGTCTCCAATCTCTACCTCCAGGCCATTGAAAGACCTTGCAAAAGCTTTTGTCACCTCTTTATGGTAGCCTCTAAACTTTTGGATAAACAGCAGCCACTTTGCCTTCTTCAATATATCCCTGACTTGCGGGTATCCTTCCATGAATTTAGGTCCCTCTGGTTCTGCTCTCAACAATTTACCCATCCTTCTTTTTTCTCTTTAAAAACTTGCCTGTGTGAGGAGGGTTCAATGGAAGTAGGACGACTGAATGAACAGAAATGAGCACGATGACTGTAGGAAAATATCAGAGAATGGGTATATAGACTGTAGCGTAACGGAGAACAAATGGGGTGAAGCGGAACAGAGAAGGGTTACGTGAGCTCAGTGGAAATACGGCTGTGAGATTAATAGAACAATAGGAGGAGTATAACACATCCGGCAGTGTTCAAAATTTAGTGGCTGCAGAGTAAATGTAAGAACGTTTATACAACGGCTACAGATTTCATGCGGCTGAAGGAGGCCGTAATCAAATCAACCACGTTTCATCATCACAGGTGGAGTATCGGAGTTTGAGTGAAGATCAGAGGTTTAATTATGGGACCGTTTGAAAATGAATGTGGGAGGATCATATGGAGATCGTGAAAGGGTTACGGAATTTTTCAATATAATCATTGCACATAATGGAGCTATGGTTCATAAATATATAAAAATGTGTTTTAAATGCTATTTGAAATAAATTTTACTCATACCTTGGAATTCTTGCCATTTTCCTTGGTCTTCAATTAGTTGCTCCTCATTGATATCTTGAATGCCCCATGTATTCATAATTGGTCTTCATACCTGCATTTGATTTCATGATTGTGGAAATAACATCTGGCTATACATTCTTTTGAAAAACAGAGTGGTAGCTGTGGAATCTGCTTCTGGGTGCGGAAATTGGTGTCAGCTACGGAAACAGATGTCAGCTGTGGAAACTGACACAACTATTATTTGGGTGAATGGAAACGAACAGATGAAAATTGACTAAATGGAAATGGTCATGAAAGAGAATTTTATTGGTGAAATGGAATGAAATAGATAAAATGAAGTGAAATGGAATGAAATGGAGTGGAATGAAGTGGAATGGGTGGTCACAAAACTTGTGAAATGAAAGAGAGATTTATTTTTATTTTTTTTGGAAAAAATAGGGTGTTAGGTGTTCCTGATTTTCACCCTACATTTTCTGTATAAGACTGCCAATCAATGATTGGTTTTCAGGCTTATACAAAATATTTTTATTTTTTATTTTTTTATTTTTATTTTTAACTAAAAAGAACAAAAGCTAAGCTGGTGGAGAAGAAGAATTCTTTTGTACCAGCCTGATTGCAGAATTTTCTTGAAACATTTTGAAAAATTCCTCTTTTGAGAGTGGCTTATGATAAACTTTCAATCTGTGGCCATTCAAAATAAGAGGAGTTTGAAACTCATCAATGGTCTTGATTCTTACTGCTCCATTGCTAAAGATCTTGTCAATCTAATATGGCCCAAGCCAATGAGTCTGAAATTTTCCTTGAAAATATTTAAACTTGGAATCAAATAACAATGCCCAATCTTGATCCAGGTGGATATTGGTAGCCACCCTCCTATTCCACTTGGGCCCCTACCATTGTCTCTTTCAGTTTTTCAGTTTCGGCATAACTTACTATTTTTAGCATTTTTTCGGGTCCTGAACTTCCAGAGCCGTTTTGAGGCCCTAAACGACGTTTTTTGGGTATCGCTTTAGCAGCGAGTTGGATCATCCAACTCATCTTGATAGTTGTAGTCCTCGGATAGAGCTTTTTAATGATGTATCATGTGTGTCAAACAGAGATAGTATGCCAAAGTTACATCCCTGGGAAGTTGAAACACCAATTTACCCAAACGGGGCCCATAGTTTTGGCGCTTCATCTCCTAGGGTTAGGTTTTTGGGATGTTTAGGGTTCTCCATTGTTTCTCAATAATAAATAGGCCCTCGAGCCTCATTGTAACTCAGTTCAGAGGCCCGTAGCCGCCACATCTCTTCTCAGAGATAGCTACCAGTGCCCTAGCTAGTTTTATTTCCATTCTGTCTGTAAGCAAATTTCAGTTCTTTGATATTAATGAAATGAAGTGTTAATTCCGCTGCATCTCTGTATTTATGGCTATATGTTTATTTTGTTGCGTTACTACATAAATTTGGATTAGTGGTATCAGAGCGGTCTGCTTTTTCTCGATCGTTCTTTGCATGTCCCCAACGAGGTCGGGGTATAAGGAGCTAGGGCTTGATTTGGTGGAACCTTTGCAAGATCAGCCTCGCAAACCTCGACGGACGCCCATGGGGGATGAAAAGAAAGATGAGGGAGCAGGAGATCCTATCAAAATATTGCTCGAGGAGGCCCTCGAAAAACAAAGGAACATGATGATGGATAACTTTGCTCAGATCCTTCAACGGCTGCCCACCGGCGGTGCATCTGCATCGGAATTCTTTCCGAGACGTCGTCAAGGAACAGTACTATCCTGTGGGGAGCTATGAGGACAAGTACATACAATGGACCACGCTGCTACAACAAAGGGATCAAGATGTGCATGAGCTGACGAATCTGTTCCATACCCTGCGCACAAAGTTGGGTATCAAAGATTCAGAGAAACATCTGGTGCTAAAGTATCGCAGCTGTCTGCACAAATACATTCAGGAGGAAATGGAGTTCCTCGATATCTCCTCGCTTGGTACAGCATACCGGTATGCTGCCAAGATTGAGCAGAAATTCAAGCAGAAGAAGCGAGACTTTGGATCTGCGAATCAAAAGCAAGGGAAAGGTGCTTCCAAACCGCAGAACAAAGGACCGAGCCAAGGCATGGAGGCTAAAGACAACTCATCGAAGCCACAAGAAAAGAACAGCACCGCAAAGCCAAAGAAGGACACGGGAAAGTGGTGTGAGTTCCATAAGAGCTCCACTCACAACACAAGTGAGTGTCGGGCCAAGAAGTCGCTAGTGGCCGAGATGAGGGCTTCTGAGTCAGATGCATGCTTCGACTCCGAATCAGAACCTGAAAAGGGGAATGAAAAAGGGAAACAGATTATTGATGCGGAGCCCAACGCCACTGTTGCCACTACAAAGATCCAGAAGGAGGAACCGGAAGATCCAGAGGAGGAGGAACGTCTCTTCCACTCCCAGATGTGGGTAAAGGGCTCCCCTGTACAGTTCATTGTCGACAATGGGAGCCAAAAGAACCTCATTTCGGCAGACGCCGTGAAGCGGTTGGGCTTGCCGACCACAGCTCACCCACATCCATACACCATCGGGTGGCTTCACCAAGGACGAGATCTCCGCGTCAGCCAGCAGTGCCGCCTTCCCTATAGCATCAAGCCCTTTGCGGATGAGGTATTATGTGACGTTGCTCCTATTGATGTTTCTGATGTATTATTAGGACAACCATACTTGTGGAAGCGTCATGCTGTGTATGAGTCTCGACCTCGTGCTGTTATTGTTACTTTGGGAAATAAGTTGTACGGGATACCAGAGGTACCACCTCCTGCCGCTATCTCTTTGGTTACTGCAAAACAATGTAGTAAGCTCATTTCCCAAACCAGGAAATTCGTTTTCCTGATGATCCGCCCCCGGGGCAAGAAGAAGACTGTGGCCACGACCTCCAGACAGGGCTCCTCTGCACAACAACAACAAATGGATAAGGTTGTGGAGGAGTACGGGGACATATTCACCTCACCCACAGGGGTTCCTCTGCACTGTCAGGTCAAGCACCCGATTGATCTGACCCCCGGTGCGCCGCTACCTAATGGACCGATCTATCGGCGCTCTTTTCTGGAGAATGATGAAATCAAGAGGCAGATTCAGGAGCTGTTGCAGAAAGGTCACATCAGACCAAGTTCATCGCCCTGTGGGAGCCCGATCGTGTTGGTACAGAAGAAGGATGGGACGTGGAGACTATGTATTGACTATCGGGCGCTGAACAAGATCACTGTCCGGAATAGGTACCCAATCCCACGGATTGATGACCTTCTGGACCAACTCCAAGGTGCAAAATATTTAAGTAAGATCGACCTGAAGTCTGGGTATCACCAGGTACCAATTGAACCCTCTGATGTGTGGAAGACTGCCTTCAAAGCTAAGGAAGGCCTTTTTGAATGGCTGGTCATGCCTTTCGGGTTGACGAATGCTCCCGCGACCTTCATGAGGATGATGGACGACATCTTGCGGCCATTCACCAACTCATTCGTAGTGGTGTACTTGGATGACATTCTGATCTTCAGCAAGACTTGGGAAGAGCACCTTCATCACATCCAACAAGTCCTCCAAACACTGCGGCAACACAAGTTGTGTGCCAATTTGGAGAAGTGCACGTTTGGCATGACCCAGGTTCAATATCTGGGATACATTATTGATGAAAGGGGGGTGCATGTGGATCCAGCCAAGATCCAAATCATTCGGGATTGGCCAGCCCCGACTACTATAACAGAGCTTCGCAGCTTTCTGGGTCTTGCTAATTTCTACCGTAGATTCGTGTTGGGATTCTCTCATATCACTTGGCCCTTGAGTCAAGTCACCAAAGGAGGAGCGAAAGCAAAATTATTTTGGTCGGAACCTCAACAGAAGGCGTTCAAAGAATTGAAAAATCACCTCTGTTCTGCCCCAGTGCTCACCTTACCAGACTTGCAGCAGCCATTTGAGATCGAGACAAATGCCTCTGACTATGCTATTGGGGCAGTTCTTACTCAACAGGGACATCCAGTGGCATATCACAGTGAGACATTGTCTGAGACAGTTCGCAAGTATCCCACCTATGATAAAGAAATGTATTCCATTGTGCAAGCTTGTCGACAATGGAAGCATTACATTTTTGGGAAGGAAACAATCATCCACACAGACCACCGGCCCCTGCAGTTCATACAGACACAAGGGAAGTTGCAGAATGATCGCCATCAGAAGTGGTCCACATATCTGCAACAGTTTCATTTGAACATCAAGTACAAGAAAGGTAGCACCAATAATGTTGCAGACTGCCTCAGCCGACCACCGATCGTGGCGCTCACCACCGTGCTCAACTCTTGTGGGCACGAGACTTCTGATTGGCCGCTTCTCTATGAGAGTGACCTAGAATTCGGCCACACTTACAAGGCACTCTTGGGGGGTACGCAAGTTCCAAATTTTCACCTCCAAGATGCACTTTTATGTCACTTGGGACACCTTTGTGTTCCTTCAAGCGAGTGTGCCAACATGATATGGAAATCACATTATAGTCGAGTCGCTGGGCATTTCGGGTCACCAAGGCTGTAGGGAACAATGCCTTCGAGCTCAATATTCCACCATTCCTTGGTCTGCACCCAGTCTTCAATGTGGATCGCCTTCATCCTTACTTCCCACCTCTACTGGACACCTCGAACATTGCAAAACAACTCACACCAACAAAGTTAAACCCAGACTGCATGAACAGGCCACCACAAATTGTATCATGGACATGCACATTAAGAACACTTGCCAATAGAAGATCCAACTATATCGGGTTGTCAAAGCTAGCGAACTCCTGCAGCAAGGTAAGTGGTTCACCAGGGACCAAGTTCAGCAGAAGTTCCTCATCTCATGCAGGAACTCAACGCAATGGGGACCATTGCTTCCTAAGGGGGGAGGAATGATCCAGGTGGATATTGGTGGCCACTCGCCTATTCCACTTGGGGCCCTACCATTGTCTCTTTTAGTTTTTTTTCACAACTTACTATTTTTAGCAGTTTTTCGGGTCCTAAACTTCCGAAGCCGTTTTGAGGCCCCAAATCACGTTTTTTGGGAAAACGAGGAGAAACAGTAGTCCATGATTTGTAGTCCTCGGATAGATCTTTCTAACGAGGTATGGTACACATAAAACAGAGATCGTATGCCAAAGCTACGTCCCCGGGAAGTTGAAACACCAATTTACCCAAACCGGGCCCATAGTTTTGGCGCTTCATCTCCTAGGGTTAGGTTTTTGGGATGTTGAGGGCTCTCCATTGTTTCTCAATAATAAATAGGGCCTCGAGCCTCATTGTAACGGAGTTCAGAGGTCTGTAGCCACCACATCTCTTCTCAGAGATTCGCTACCAGCACCCTAGCTATTTTATTTCCATTATGTCTGTAAGCATCTTTCTGTGCTTTTGATATTAATGAAATGAAGTGTTATTTCCGCTGCATCTCTGTATTTATGGTTATATGTTTATTCTCGTTGCATTCCTACATAACCGGATCAAATCCTCCTTCTTGAAACTTCTTCTCTTTGATGTACTTGTCATTCCATTTAGCTCTTTGATATTGAACTAGATCAATTCTTAGAATTGCCTCTTGTCTGATCTCATCTAGCTCATTTAACTGCTCCATTCTATGCTTTTGGGCTTTTGATAAATCCATCCCCAACTGAACTGCTATCTTGAAGGTCTTGACTTGGAACTCAATGGGGAGCATGACTTCTTTCCCATAAACAAGTTCATAGAGAGAATATCCTGTTGTATTTCTCCATGTAGTTCTGTAGGCCCACAAGGCTTCAGGAAACCTTTCTGTCCAATCTCTTCTATGTAGACGAATAGTTTTGGTGATGATACTTTCGAGAACTTTGTTGGTAGACTCCACTTGACCATTTGCTTGTGGATGGTAAGGAGTAGATCTTCTATGCTTGATTTTGTATTCTTCCATCAGCTTCTCCACCAAGTTGGATGTGAATTGGCTTCCTTGATTTGTCACAATTTCTCTTAGAACACCAAAGCGAGTAAAAATATCCTCATAAAGAAAATGAACAACTAAATTTTCAGTAGCAGATACTAATGCTTTGGCTTCTACCCATTTAGTAACATAATCAGTACAAACCAATATATACTTCTTTTGCTTAGATGGTGGATTAATAGGTCCAATGAGATCTAAAGCCCATTTTTTAAAGGTTTCGATGAGTACCTATGGTTGCAATGGAATTTCATTTGAAAGGGTAGGTTTCCCTACTCTTTGGCAGCTGTCACACCTTTTGACATATTGTTTTGTATCTTTGAAGAGGGAAGGCCAATAATATCCTAAACGAGGATTTAATAGTCCGCTTGTCTACAAAGTGTCCGCCGCATGGTTCATCATGACATGCCTTAAGAATATCGTGCATTTCATCTTGAAAAACACATTTTCTCGATCACAAGATCCGGCCCCGTTTTAAACAATTTGTTAGAAATCCATGAATATTTTGAACTCTCCTAAATAATTTTTCGTTTTTCTACTTGGAAATAAATGAAGGTAGTTTCCCCGTAACCAAATAGTTAGCAATATCTGCATACCAAGGAGTCTTAATAGTTACTGCAAACAAGTATTCATCAGGAAACTTATCCTCTACAGGAGAATCTTCTTTAGTATTCTGAATCCTAGACAAGAAATCAGCTACTATATTTTGTTTTCCTGGTCTATCCAACACAGTAATATTGAATTCTTGCAAAATTAAGAGCCATCTTGTCACTTTTCCATTAGTAACAGGTTTGTTCATTAAATATCTAATTTCAGAATGGTTAGTATGAATAAAAGTTTCATAGCATGTTATGTAATATCTAAACTTATTGATTTCATGAACAACAGCTAAAAACTCTTTTTCAGTCACAGTATAGTTCAACTCTGTGGGAGTCAAATTTTTATTGGTATAATAAATGGCATAAGGAACTAAATCTTTTTGACCCAACACAGCTCCTAGAGCTGTATCTGAAGCATCCGTAGAAATATGGAAAGGGAGTTTTCAATTTGGTCCTCTTAAGATAGGTGCTTCAGATATTCTTGTTTTCAAAGTTTCAAAAGCTGATTGACAATCAGGATCCCATTTAAATTCACGGTCTTTTGTAAGAAATTTGAAGAGTGGAGATGCTATTTTAGTGAAGTTTTCTATAAATCTTCTATAGTAACCAGTAAATCCTAGAAAACTTCTAACATCTCTTTGAAAATTTGGAATAGGTAACTTGGAGATGACTTCAACTTTTGATTTATCAACCTTAATCCCATCTCCTGAAATATGATGTCCTAAAACAATCCCTTCAGTAAACATCATAAAGCATTTTTCATGGCTTAATGAAAGGTTTGTTTCTTTACATCTTATAAGAAATTTTTCCAAATTTTCTATTACCTCTTCAAATGAATTACCATAAACTGTAAAATCATCCATATAAACCTCTACACAATCATGGATTAGATCAGAAAAAATTCCTAGTACTGCTCTTTGGAATGTTGCAGGTGCATTACATAACCCAAAAGGAAGCACTCGATAGGTAAAAGTTCCCCATGGACAAGTAAATGTGGTCTTATCTTGATCTTCAGGTGCTACCTAAATTTGATTATAGCCACTAAAACCATCCAAAAATGAAAAGTACTTTTTACCTGCTAATGTATCTAATACCTGATCGATAAAAGGCAAAGGAAAGTGATCCTTCAAAGTTTCTTTGATCAATTCCCTGTAATCAATGCATACCCTCCATTTACCATTCCTTTTAGGCACTATAACCAAAGGAGAAACCCATCGGCTATCTGAAATTGGATAAATGAAGTTTACATTGAGTAGTTTTTGGAGCTCTTCTTTCACTATCTCCCTAAGATTTAGATTCATCCTTCTTTGAGGTTGTCTGATTGGTCTACTGTTTTCCTCAATATAGATATGATGGATGCAAGTCTTAGGATCAATACCTTTCATGTCAGTATACTCCCATGCAAATGCAGTAGAATGTTTTTGCAATATTTTGATTAGTTCTTCTTGTTGTGACTTTTCCAAATGTTTGTTGATATTCAATGTTTTCCCTGGAAAAATCTCAATGGTAGAACTACCAAACTCTTCCATAGAGTAAAGAGACATTTGTCTTGATGATAAATATTCTATGTCATATTTCAACTGAAATTGTGTGGGGTCATATTCTGAAGATGTCTCAAAATTTTTTAATGTGTTCAGAATTTGACTATCCTCACTAATTTTTGAAATGGTAAAGATAGGTTGTATAATGTCCTCATCATCGACCCATTCATTGTCTCCTACTTCTGTGATTGCTTTTGCTGGAGGATACAGATTGAATTTATTTGTCGAATTACCATTAGAGATGTACATATCCCCAGATCTACAACTAATAAAAGCAACAGCTGTGGCTAGCCAAGGTCTTCCTAAGATAAGTGGGTGCCCTCCTAGATTACTCTTGGGAGTGAAAATCATAAAATCTACTAGATATTCCCAATAATCTAAGGAGACTAAAATATCTTCTAATACACCATTTGGTTTAATAATTGATCGATATGCAAGTTGCAGTAAAGTAGGTGTAAAAAGAAGGTTAGGAAGTTTTAGTTGGTCCATAGTCTGTCTACTCATAATGTTAATAGCAGCCCCTAAGTCAATCAATGTGTTTGGAATTTCTATCCCATTTATATGTGTCTTGACAATTGGAATTCCTGGATCTACATACTTCTACATGGTAATTTTTCCCATCATAATATATGCAATTTTTCCTACCAGGTGGATTCTTCTTGTGTCTTTTAGTTTCCTTCCTGGTCTTTTAAAAATCAACTCCTTTATTGTTTTTGCTAGAATAGGAATCTCTCGAATGGCTTGTAGCAAGGGAATATTGATACAAACATTCTTCAATTCATCTAGAAAATCATAGTTGGGCAACATGATTTGTTTTTCCACCCCCTTGTCAATTTGTAGTCTTTCAGGAAAAGGAGGTGTAGATGAAGATGCAGGTTGCTCAACTATAGGAGTTGTGCATGTTAACTTTTCTTTCTCTGTTTGAATGTTTGAGTTTTGAAGAGATACTTCCTCAGAACCCTTATTGGCTTCAAGAGAGTCCTACTCAGAGGTATCTTGCTCTTGGTCATCTATAGAAGGTTTCTCTAAAACTCTACCAGATCTGAGTTGTACATCGTTGAGAGGAACAATCATGTAGGTACGAAATTGTTGTCCTTCTATCATGTAAGTATTATGAGGATTTTTATTGTTAGGATTTGGCAATGGCTGAGCTGGAAGTTGATTTGTCTTTTGTTGGCATGGGAGCATGAGTTGAGGATTTGGATTTTGTTGAGAAGGTTGTTGTTGGGAAAATGGCAATGAAAGTTTTGGATTTGGGTTTGGAAATTGTGGAGCTTGTTGATTTTGAAAAGATGGAGGATATTGATAAAATTGAGCAAATATCCCATAAGGATTTTGCATCCCTTGTACCCATGGCTGATATGGATTTTGATGTTGGGGCCAAGGTTGTTGCCAAGGATTCAAATTTGGTGGGGTTTGAAGATTCATAGGGTTGTTAAACCCTTGAGTTTGTTGTCCCTGCCAAGGTCTTCTTGCAACAAAACAGAGAGATTCTACTGAATTTGGGTCTTCTTGAAAGACAACTTTGAGTCCAAGAATTGAAGGACAATCCTTGATCTCATGATTCTCTGAGCAAATTATACATGTTTCTACAACTTTTGCATCCAAGGGACATTCCCTTAAAGCATGTTTCTTCCTACATTTCGGACAAAAGATGGCTAGAGCATCTGTTTCTTCTTTCTGCTTGTTTTGGATTTTAAGGGTGTCTAGTTGTTCACTAAGGCTCCCTAAGATATCAGTTTTGAATTAATCAAGCATATTACCAATCTCTGCCCTACTTACTGATCCAGTTGCAGATTTGTTAGCCCTAATAAGAGAAGGATCCCTAGGCCCTTTTCCTGTTTTAGATTTTCCTCTTGAGAGATGGACACATAGTTATGTTATGTCACGAAGTGGAAGTTGAGAAATGTCTCCTTTCCCCATCATGTTTAAAATATCTATCCATTCATCTCTAATGGATTTTAATATGAGGGATTTCAAGGTTTCATCATCTAAGTTGCTCATCTTTGCTCTTTTCAAGTTGTATTGAAATCTTTCAAGTAAGTCTTCCAAATTTTCATCTTCTTTTTGCATCATTTTGAATAACTCATCCTTGTGATTGGTGGGCATACAATAGTCCAAGTATCTATCCAAAAATGTTTGTTTCATATCATTCCAAGTCCTAATAGATTGAGTGGCTAATCCCATGAACCATTTCAAAGTAGCTCCCTTCAATGTTGAAGGAAACAATTTGAGTTTTTGAGAGTCTTCCATATAGTCATAGGTTCGGCACACGACTTCAAACTCAAACAGAAATGTTTCAGGATCCTCACTTCGCAATCCATAAAAGTTGGGGAGGATAGATGGTGAGATTTTTTTCATCGTTGTATGAGTTTCCTCATCAACTATAGGGAATCCAAACAAGTTATCTCCTTCCCTATTTCTTCCATTATTACCTTCACCATTGTTGTCTCCATTGTTTCCTCCTCCTCTACCTCTACCTCTACCTCCAAATCCATCTATTATTTCCTCTGCCATGATAGTTTCTTTAGAGTCCTTAAAGTCCTCTGGTTCTTCTATCAAGGGAGGATGAGAGAGAGTCTTTCCCTTTTCTTCTTCAGGTGATTCTACTTCTTTGATTACAAGATACTCTCCTGTAGAAGTAAAGAAAGGATCCTTTTCTAAATGAGATTTAGTAGGTGGTATAGGAGAATCCTCTAATTCAGCTGTTCCTTGAATTCCAAGAATCTTAAGGCTAGGGGTAGATGGTGGTGAATCTTTTCTATGCCTTGAAGAAGATGGAGTTGTGAAAATCAAACTCTTGGCTTTAGCTATAAACCTTCCCCTAGAATCTCTTGCTCTATGCATGTCATTTTTTTTTATTTTTTAAAAAGTTGGGCTAATAATTCTCTTTCTGATCTTCCAGATCACACTAGGTGCAAGAAGAGAGCATACTTAAGAAATTACTAAACCAATAATTCTCTTTTCTGATCCTCCAGATCACACTAGGTGCAAGAGGAGAGCATACTTCAAGAAGTTATCAAGTTTTCCCTTCTTTTATGATTTTATGTTTTTTTTTTTTTTAAGAAATTGGCTACCTAGTTACACTTCCCCGGCAACGACGCCAAAATTTTTGGTCAATTTAGTGTGTCCTAAATTGCTACATTAATTTATCAATCCGGGATTTGTAAGATGATGAAGTGTGGCGCACTATATGTGCAAGATAACCTATCTCTTACTTTTTGTCGTTTTTGGATTTTTATGAAATTCTAAAAGACAAGTATGGAAACAAATATTCAAGACAATGATGTCCTTCTAATGATTTTCCAAACTTCAAAAGAATTTTAAAACACACAATGACAAAATTAATTCTTCAAAGAAAATGAAATTGCATCACTATTCTAGTCAAACAAATAGTGAACTACTGATCATGAAACTCATTATCCTTGCTGCTGTCCAAATACAAAAGAAACTATGCTTAAAGAAATCCAAGAATTGCAACAAAGTAAATCTAAATCAAATTACATCAACTTATATTTTGATTCCTCGCCATTAGTCCAGCTATGGCTTTCGAAGGTAACCATAAACAACTTGAGCAACCTGATATCTAGTTTGCAGAAAAAGAAACTAATATCAAACTACACACTCATACTTCAATCCCTCACCATTAGTCCAGCTATGGCTTTCGGAGGTAATTGAAAATGACATGAGCAATTTAATATTTCTAACTTGCAGAAAGTAAACTAATATCAAACTACACACTCATAATTCAATCCCTCACCATTAGTCCAGCTATGGCTTTCGGAGGTAACTGAAAATGACATGAGCAATTTAATATATCTAAATCTAACTACTGAAGCAAATGTGCAAGACTGAAATAAACAAAGCAGTACTGGAATTAAACAAAAAACTAAGAAAATTAAATTAGCAGCAGAACAATATTGATTCCATGTCATTAGTCAAAAGATATGCAAATGCAGGAGCCTAGTTATGTCTGAGAATCAAGAACAACGATCGATTAATTGCAACATAAAAAACATGAAATATTATGGATAAGTAAAATGTAAAGCATGAAAGATTATGAACGAGATGAAGCATAAATACCATGAAAGATACAATGTATAAACACTTGAATGACTTATGGCACAATGAACTTAAAGAAATAAAACAAGAAACTATATAGTAATGCACAAAACCTCAGCGTGTGGAGGGGCCTACGCACTAAGCCTTGGCAACGGCCCTCAAATACGAATTACGCTTGGAAATAGAGTCTTCTTATATATTAAAATGCAGTCATAACGGAGAAATGATATTACAACATAGTGGCAATGCAATTACATTACAGAGCTATATGGAGGCTAGCTATTATGCGTATGAAAACACGTTATTTATAACAAAGGTGATATAACTATTTCCCTAAAGTTTGTGCTGATAGAGACATGTGAACCATCACGTCCAGAGATCCGGCATCATGGCCGCGGTGAGGAGTAAATCTATGAAGAGTGGATGTTGAATTTGGCTTATGGAGCCATGTACAGGTGTTGATGTGTCTCCCGTAAATTAGAAATGGTCATACAAATCTTCACGTGATGAGAAACAGAGTCCTGTCACCGTGGGACTCTACGGTTGACTTCCACTTGGCCACCTTTGACCACAGCCTCCTTAGGTGAATTTTTCTGAGCCAATAGGACACGATCCATGTCCACATCATTTCTAACTTGCCCATGTGGCTCGAATTTCCTGAAGACACCTGCAACATAGACTTTCACGAAATGGCTGCGGAAAGTTGCAGCAGCTACGGAAAGTGGCAAGATTCCACAGCTAAATGAGCAAAAATCTAAATCAAACAGCAGACACAAAACATAGTTAAAAACCATTTTAGATGCTCTTTTACAATTAATATGCAATGATATTGACAAATTAGAAGGTTCAGGTGAATGATAAAGGTCTAGAAAGGTGTATAGGAAAGATGCAGATTTGAGACTCAACAGCATAGAAACTCAAATGGCCAACACACAGAACTAGAACACGGATTGAATTTCAGAAGCATAATGGAACTATAAAATAAGAAACATGAATGTCATTATAAAATGTGACAAAATATTCTGCAATATATAAGTAGTTAGTAATTTTACTAAACAGTAACGATGTCTGTTAGAATTGAAATCGAACCATCCTATACAAGTTCAGGTTGCGCCTCACACGTAGTAATACAACAAATTTCAAAAGAACTATGCATATTCACCCAACATCACAAATAACAACATATGACCCTATGTTCCAAGAAAGAACATAAAACAGAGAAGTGAATCTTTGTTAACATAAAAAATAGTGTGTCAAAACCTTCATGCCAAAAAATAACAGAGAGACTCTCGCATGCAATAAGCTCAAGGGGCCAAAGGCCACACTTGTTCACGAAGAGGGTTTACCCTCAATAAACAATGAATCAAAAATTCCAGAAAAAATTCAAGAGAACAATGTGAATTGGGGATGAGGTATGGCTTACCCAGAATCATGAACAACACATTAAGGGACCTGAATTGCATCTCCAATGCCACTAAAGTCCAACAGTTTCGCATCTTACCCAAAACGTGCATTGACGGTGAGTAAATATATGTAATTCAAACCCTATAGTCAAGGGAAAATCTTTGTACGCCTAAAGAAAAATACAAAAAAAACCACACAAAATTAGCTACTCGCACTGGCATGCATAAGGGACGACATCGCGAAACCCATTCAGAAGAAGAAAGGGATATATCATGGTTACCTACCAATAAAAACCTGGCCATTTAATTCTACAAGAACACCATTTAGATAACTTTGAAAATAAATACGGGTAATTTCAATTATCGAGCAATGAGTTACCCTAGCTTAAAATGTAAGACTGAACCAAAAGAAAAATAAAATAAGTGATTTCGGAAGCATCCTTACCAGACTGATCCATTGGGAAAAATTTGTAACAATGCTAAGAAAAAAATCTGTCGGGGAAAATAAGTCTACAGGAAGCGAAATTAGTTGAAGGATTTCCATGCCACCGTTTAGTAGGATAATAACCCAGACGAAAGATGCAATGACTAAAGCTGAAGCCATGAAGAAAAAACTAAGTGATATGGTAGGAAACTAATGGACCTGCCTAAAGGATGGGTCATAAATAAAAAAACACACAAAGCTTGCATCGTAGGAACGTCATGAAACAAATGAGTTGTGCCTCAATGCTTTGGGTTGGGGTAGTTACCCTAACCACTACAACCGGAGCTACCACCATCAGATCTAGGGTTAACTAGATCTACGATGGGCATGAAGAACCAAGGCATTTAAGATGTGCCAAATTCCATCCACCAGTAAGGGAAGGTGTCCAGGTTTAATGCTATGGAATTGATTAATGTCACCACAAACCATTTAACCAAATATTTCTGATCATCGATTATGCAATCAATGTATAAGTACAATAATAAATATTTTAAAGGCTTAAAAGTCTAAATGAAATCCAGTACCATAGTATATAGCATTATCATGTGTACCTCTTAACTTTGAGAATGTGTGTAACATTATCCAATAATAAAATGTGAAACAAATAATGTACAATCATATAAAGCATGATTAGTCTATAGAATTGTTGTGTCATATAGCATTGAATATTCGATGATGTGATTGGCAAATAATTTTTTTTTTTGTATAAGTTTAGTAGTGTTGAGATATGGTATTAGAGTGTGGTTCACATGTTGGGCCAAGTTGGGCCAACTAACTCTAGCGACTATCAATTTTGTTAATTACACGCACAGGGAGTGACATAAGCTATTGAACAAGCTAATGAGGAGAGGATCCAGCCAAAAACCATCAAGAATAACAGGGGAGACCCACTCCCAGCCTAATTTGGAACTTAACCCAGAAATCTAGGTATAATTGAGTGTGATCAGCACCATCAAACCCGTACGTTGCTAGAAGAACAACATCGTAAGACAACCCAACTGTTATACACACTACAAGAACTCCAAACAGAAATTATTCGTGTGCAAAGTGAAAATGAAAGAATGATGAGGGAAAACATAGAATACTCAAGAGTCTCCTGGATAAGCAGAACCACCCTACGACACAACCTAGTCCCGAAAGGGATGCCCATGAAGAAGGATAACAACAACAACAAGTGAATGACAGTCTGGAAGGAAGTTTAACTCAGCAAAGTAACAAAAAAAAAATCTACAAAAAAGAAGAATGTGGAAATTCTTTTGAGCAATAGGAAATGAATAAACATAAGGTTGAGTTACAAGGTGAATTTCGAAAAATTAAACCTCCTAACTTAGATGGAGATGTTGAGGAAGTAGCTTAAATGTGGATAATTAACATCAATAAATACTTTCAAGTCTATGAGTATAAAAACAAGCTCAAAGCTCGCCACATTGTGGTGGGAAGAAGTGAAAACATGTCTACAATTGAAGACCAAAATGAGACAGGGGATGAATTTCAGTAATATTTTAAGGACAAGTACCTAACAGAGTGATTTTATGATGAAAAATCGAGTGAGTTTCATGATTTGAGACTGGGACAACTATCAATGGATGAATTCATCACTAATTTTACCTCTTTGCTAAGATATGTACCATACTTGAAAGATGAAAAAGAAAAATTACAACGACTCTTGAGCAGCCTGCCTTCTCATATGCAGGAAATGATCGAATTTGTAAACACGAAAACTATAGATGAGGTGATACGAAAAGCATGAATGTGCTTTCAACAATCCAAGGTGAAAGGTGAAATAGGAAGAAGTTGGCCACCAAAGAAAGGACAAAATGGGTCCTCGAATTCTAAAAATAGCACACCAAGAAGTTATAAAAATGCTCCGAGAAATTTAGAAAATAGGTAATTTGGTAGAAACCAGCAAAAGCCCAAATGGGCACTGGAAGACTGACCTATGGAAGCATCCAACAGGCTAGACCTTGGATTGTCCCAAAATTCACCATTACAATGTTGGGGATGCGGTGAGGCACATTACTTTAAAAAGTTCCCTCACCGTGGAAGAAAGGAAGTTACAGTCAACTTTCAAGAGGCATTTATAGTAGGGATGTTGCACGAAACATACTAAGAATTAATGTTGCATTAGAGGGTCAGCAAGTTGATTTCCAACCAACCATGATAGAACTGGAAGGTAAGTTACAATCTCAAAATCTTTCCATTTTGGTTGATCGCAGTGCCATTTTAAGTTATATAAACCCTCGAGTAGTTGAAAATTGTAAACTACAAAGTCATAAATTTAAAAGTCCCTGTTTGGTACAATTGGCCACGGGGACAAGGCAAACAGTTAATACTAAAGTGTCAGGTTGTATCCTGGAAATAGGAAAACAATATATAACCGTAGAATTGAATATTTTACCTTTGGGTTCTTATGAGATCCTGTTGGGAATTGACTGTTAGAGAGACACTGGTCACTAGTAGATTTCAAGGAGAAAATTATGTATTTCAAGGCGGAAGATAGTACTTGTCAAGAATTCTTGGGAATTAAGAAAACACTTCAATTGCATCCCATCATAGCAACTCAGCTGGGTAAATGCATTAGGAAAGGGTGTCAACTCTATGCTATCCATGTGGGGTTTACTAACTCTAAAGACAAGACCCTTATGCTGGAAAATATCCGAGTTGTTCAATATTTCATGGATGTATTTCCTGAAAATATTCCAAGATTACCCCCAAAAAGAGATATTGATTTTACCATTGAATTACTACCTGGAGCAGCACTTATATCGCGAGCACCATACAAGATGAGTGTGCCTGAGTTGACGGAATTAAAAATTCAGCTACAAGAACTATTAAAAAAAGAGTATATTCGACTGAGTGTGTCCCCCCTAGGGAGCACCTGTGTTTTTCGTTAAAAAGAAAGACAGAACGATGCGAATGTATGTGGATTACTGACAACTTAATAAGTTGACAGTCAAGAAAAAATATCCATTTCCACGTATATATGATATTTTTAATCAAGTAAAAGGAGAAAAAGTGTTTTCAAAAATGGACCTGAGATCTTGGTATCACCAGATAGATATTAAAGATGAAGAGATATCCTAAACAACGTTCACACCAGGTACAGGCACTATGAATTTGTGGTAATATTTTCTGGTACTATCGTTCTGATTAACTAATGCACCAAAAACATTCATGAGCTTGATGCATGGCATATTCCACCCATATCTGGATAGATTTATTTTAGTTTTTATTGATGACATATTGATATACTCTAGAAATATGAAGGAACACCAAGAACATTTACGGTTAGTGTTGAAAATGCTGTGGTAGCATCAGCTCTACACCAATTTTAGCAAACGCAATTTGTACAAAGAACAGATCCAATATCTGGGCCATCTGTTATCTGTTGAAGGGATCTCAGTAGATCTCAAAAAGATAAAAAAGGTAATGGAATGGAGAGGCCCCAGAAATGTTCCAAACATACATTCTTTCATGGGCCTAACTGGTTACTACCGGGGATTCCTCAAAGGCTTTTCTAAGATAGCCTTTCCCACCACCTCCTTGCATCGGAAGGGACATATTTTTAAGTGGAATATTGAATGGAAAGCTAGTTTTGAATAGTTAAAGGAAGTATTAACCACTGCCCCTATGTTACAAGTGGTTGACCCAAACAGAGAATTTGAAGTCTGCACAGATGCTTTTAGTGAAGGGGTGGGTGCACTATTGACACAAGATGGTAAGGTAATTACGTATGAATCCAGAAATATAAAGGACGGTGAGCAGTGATACTTTGCCTATGATTTACAATTAACTGTGGTAGTGCATGCTCTCAGGGTATGGAGACATTACTTGTTGGGAAAAAGGTTTGTGCTAAGGACTAACCATAATATCTTGACTAGTTACTTTAAAAAATCTGACTTGAATGCTCGTCAAGCGAGATGGAATGTGTTCCTAAGTGAATTTCATTTCGACATACAATGCATGAAAAGAAAATAAAACTACGTACAGGATGATTTGAGCAGGAAAATTCATGGCATCTATGAGCTCTACTTTAACCACACACAATTTATGTTTCAGGAACAAATAAATGAGGCATCAAAGAGAGATTTTGAATACCAATTATTATGGTAGCAAGAAAAAGAAACAAAAAAACAAGGAAAGAAAACTAATTATAGAGTTAATGATAAAAGAACTCTTAGTATTTCGAGGGAAGATATGTATTGCGAACGAAATGAGCTTGAATGAGTTGATTTTGGATTAATATCATCAGAGTGCCTATGTTGGACACCCCAGGTACCAAAAGATGTTGACAACCATTAGAAAGGACTATTTTTGGCCTAGAATGCGTAAAAACATTGTTGAATATTTGACCAAGTGTTTAGAGTGTCAGCAAGTTGAGGTGGAGAATTAACATCCAGTGAGATTTCTTCAGCCCATACCTGTACCGGAATGGAAGTGGGAGGTCACATCTCTTGATTTCATCATAGTTCTACTGAGAAAAAGATGCAATGATTCAATTACGGTTGTGGTGGACATACTTAATATGGTAGCTCATTTCATACATGTTCAGTCGACTTACAAGATTATAAGATTGTTGATATCTTCATGAGGGATATATTTAGACTGCACGACATTCCCAAAATTGTCATCTTAGATCCAGATATAAAGTTCACCTCAACTTTCTTGAAAGCACTATTTACTGGATTAGGGACACGTATCTAGTTTAGTACAACTTACCATCCTCAAACATATGGATAGACTGAATGGATGAATCAGATATTAGAAGACATGCTACACATGTATGTGATGCAGCAACCCACAAAGTAGGAAGAATATTTACATATAATCGAATTCGCTTAGAACAATGGAAACCATGAATCTCTCACGATGATTCCTTTTGAGGAATTGTATGGTAGACAATGCCGGACCCCCATAAACTGAGTAGTCCGGAAACCAAACTAATGCTTGGACGAGACATTATGGAGGAAATGGAGTGGGAGGTAAGAAAAATTAGAAATAATATAAAGGCAACCCAAGACAGGTAGAAGGTATATGCTGATAAGAAAAGAACCTTTCAAGAATTCGAAGTTAGTGAAATTTCAGCTATGTGAGTTTCCAAAAATAAGTCCAACAACACTCTATCATCAAGTTTGGATTTACAAAAACTACGACCTCACTGCCATTCGTGGAGATGGTCCGATATATTTTTAAAGCCAAAAACAATATTCAACTTTTTCATAGCTTCAACAAGAGAGTCAATTTCTTCGATATAAAATCTAAGCTCTTGAAGAATGGACATTCCTATCAACCCTCGTGCTTCATCTTGTTTATTTTCCCATTTAGCAAATTTATCTCCATCGGTAGGTTTAGATTCTTTCGCTGTGGCTATTCTATAAAGTCATTTACTTTTAAGTAATTCTACCATGTAGGATAGCCATTGGAAATAATTGGTGTTGTTAAGAATAACCAGACATGCACTTTCCATTTTTTTAACATGAAGCCGAAAAGGTTGAAACCAAATGGTCCAATAGAACAATATAGAAAAATTAGAACGGTTAAAAAAAATAGCTCTGAAACCGGCTTCCGGATGAAGAACTTATGCCTTTTTGAAAAAAAGGTGTAGTAGATGATGAATAGTTACGTGATAGGTTGAAAGTTGATGGAAGTTTGTTGAAGACAGATTTAGAATCTATTTTTATTCATTGACCAACTACAACCTTGTTGCCACTATCAATTTTCTTCCTTAATATCTGCATGAAATTTTGTGATGTGGAACTAATTTCCTGCCAACTGCGCCCTATTCCTTTAACTGTTGAGGGGTTCCTTTGACGTCAGCTCTATCTCCTTGAAATATGGACTTTACTACCATAAGTCATATTTCCCAAAATAGGATCTCTATTCCCTGTTCCAGGATACTCTTCCATCTTACCTTTGACTACTTAAAATGCTACTAAGTACCCTCATAATTCTAATCGAATGTTGGAGCTTATACCATAAAATAATACCCAAAATAATGAATTAGCACTTCTCCACTACGTAAAACAAGGGAATGTCCTTGGCATTGATTCTTAGGTATATCACACACAACTTTTCACCAACTTCAAAGTTGTTCTCCTCCCTTGCCTCAAACTGAAGCATTCCTCAAACTGGATTACGTTCTTCCTTCATGGTGCATAAGGTGCACTTCCTTGAGCATACAAGGCTACCCATACAAGAATGAGAGGAAACATGGCCTTTTTCATGTATTCATCTCAAAAAGCATTTAGAGCATTTACATCCACAAATAGACAACATTCCCTTATAATCCACTTAAGATGTATACTAATGATAACTAAAGTTGATAGAAACTATATTAACAAAATTTCATTCACTCTATCAACAGAACGAAATAACTTAAAGAGTTAGAGACTTTATTCTCTTTTAGAAAATCCTATGATATGGATTTGTGATTTCCGCTTTGTTAAGGAAATATAGGAATCTTGGGCTATAGTAAGTACATATTGTCTTTCTTCTTGGTTGCATGTCAGGCATCACTGAATTAAGTCCTTCGCTTCATTAGAAACTTTAGGACGTTCTGGTATGTATAATATATGTGAGTTTATGATTGTTTCTTCCCTCATAACACTCTCTTGTGTTTGATGATGTACAAAAGGTAGCTTTCAAAAAATAATCTGATAGAATAATACCCCACCTAGTTGCCACTGTCGATTTTTTACCTTAATATCTCCATGATATTTGTGATGTGGAACTAATTCTCTGCCAATTGTGCCATGTTCCTTTAATTGCTGAGGGATTCCTTTGACATCATCTCTATCTTCTTAATATATGGACTTTACTACCATAAGTCATGTTTTCGAAAAAAGGATCTCTATTCCCTGTTCCAGGATACTCTACCATGCTACCTTTGACTGGTTAAACTGTTGCTAAATACCCTCATAATTCTCATTGAATTTTGGAGCTTATACCATAAAATAATACCTAAAAGAATGAATCAAATCCTCTCCACTAAATAGAACAAGGGAATGTCCTTGACATTGATTCTTGGGTATATAACAAATAGCCCTTCACCAACTTCAAATTTTTTCTCCTCCCCTGCCTCAAACTGAAGCATTTCTCAAACTTAATTCTCTACTTCCTTCGTAGTACATAAGGTGCACTTACCTGAGCATACAAGGCTACCCATAAAATAATGAGAGGAAGCATGACCTTTTTCATGTATGCATCTCCAAAACAATTTAGAGAATTTACATTCGCAAATAGACAACCTTGCCCTAGAATCCAATTAAGATGTATACTAATGATAATTGAAGTTGATAGAAACTCTGTTAAAAAAATTTCATTGATTATATCAACATAATGAAATCACTTAAAGAGTCAGAGAATTTATTCTGCATTAGAAAATCCTATTATATAGATTTGTGATTTCCGATTCGTTAAGGAAATATAGGAATCTTGGGCTACGGTAAGTACATCTGGTCTTTCTTCTTGGTTGCATGTCAAGCATTGCTGAATGAAATTATTCGCTTCATCAAAAATTTTAGGATGTGTTGGTATGTCCACTCTATGTGCATTTATGATTGTTCCTTCCCTTAGAACACTCTATTGTGTTTGATCATGTCCAAAAGGTAGTTTTCCAAAAATCATCTAATAGAATAATACGCCAATGGACCGCACATCAACCTTTGATGATATGAGTGGTGTCTTGGGCAATTTATTTGAGCAAATTGCTGCATTAAATTATCGACCAGGGAAACTCGTGAGCTTGTGATGGTGCCAGCAATATATATGCAAAGAGTAGGCAACTAACTCTATGTCTAACTAAATTATTTATGATTCAATATAATATGCAAGGGAAGAGGCTCCTAACTTAGGAGGTCCTGGTTGTCCTTCCCTACAGTATCATAGAGAAATCATTCATAAAACCAGAAACTTGAAATAAAGACAAGGCTATTCAAAAGCTGAAAGTAATATATTCTATAACTCTAACTCAATTAGTTTTAAAAGAGGAATAATATTGAAATGGTTCTTGACTCAAGAAATCCACTTTCACCTCAATTACCACTTAATGAATCAGAGATTAAAACCAAGAACTTAAGATGGATAAATTATTAATGAAAGAAGCTCTTAACTTAAGAGACATATAAAGTATTCCATTATAATTCATTCATCTTAATATCAAAAGAAATCACACACAAATCCTTAAACATCTAAGCAATGAAATGAAACAAAATCTAATATGAAATAAAATGTTTCTCTCATCCTTTTAGAGTGAGCTCAATTCTCTTAAGAACCAGACAAATTATTCCATATACTACATTAAGGAAACTTATATCTAAAACTACATAAATTCCATAAATTCATATTCTACATTAACATAATTTACATCTAAAACTACATAATGGAAATATATGAAAAATGAAGCTTTATTCTATTCCATCATCAATTGGATACAATGCTCTAAGAGTCCTCCCCTTGGAATGGAGGAGGTACTCCTATTTATACAATGAGAGGGGTAACAAACTCATAATGATCATCCACTAATATCTCTAACCATCTAGACACATAACCCTATCCTCCATGATTTCCTCCATGATCTTTTCCATGAGGTTTATCTTCTTAACTTCGAATTTGATCATCCAAGGCCACATAAAGGTGTCTTGGAAGCTTCCTTTGAGCCTACACATGTCAAAAAACTCATGCTAACTGTTAGGCATAAGTATAAGCATATTATTTTCTAAGTTTTAGCCATAAATTCACTTTAAAATGTTAAGAATTAATAAACTTTTGGAAAAACATAGTTATGACCCAATAATGAGGTGAATGTAATGATATGGAGGTGGAATGGAGGTGACATGAAGGTAAAATGTGAAGATATTAATGAATAATGGAGTGAAAATAGGGACTATTTTGAGGCCCAACATACCCCCAAACTGAAGGTATTGCATGTCCTCATGCAATCTATTACATTACTTTTTGGTACTTGAGCTTTGGCTTAAACTCTGCATGAGATCATTTACTTAACTTTTGCAAAGCGTTATTTTGATGAACTACAACTTGGTTGGTTCTTGTGTTTCAACCCTATTTTGTTTGTTGCGTTCATTGTATGATCTTTGCATAATGATAATGTGCTTTTTATGGCAGAGTATTTTTGTTGGAATGCATCATGGTTGGTTCTTGTGTAACAACCATGATTCTATTGGCATCCAGTTAACTTTTAAATACTTTAGACAAAGCCATTTATATGCTCATGTAATAGTAAATATATTTTGAAGGTAAGTGGGTTTAGAATGTGATATATAACTGTGGATATGAATGTGACAAAGCATGTATGTAAATGTATCCTTCCCATTAAACGGATGGCTTTGGCAATGAAAGGAAAGGAAGTGAAGTTTTTTTTTTTTTTTTTTTTTCCAAAAATTATTATTCTAACATTTAAAGGAATTTAATGGTTAAAAGTTAGAAAATAGCATACCTTAACTTACCCTTCCAAAAATAGGTGAGAGTCGTGCATGTGTGACTGCAAACTGTTGTGAAAATGGTGGATGAAAGATGGATCTGTATTGTCGTATCAGCTGCGGGATCCGCTGCTACTAGATGAAAAATCTGAGGAGTCTGATGAACATGGCTGAAAGTTGTATCTGCTGCTGGATGATGAATCCGATGAGTTTTCTGAATATGGCTGAAAATCTATAAGGCTTGGAAGGTATAGAAAATATAGAAGTTACATTTTCCTCCCAGCCTTATTTATTGACTTGTCCTCAAGTGAAATACAATGAATACCATGAATGGAAATACAATGAATGGAAATTGGCTTCATCTGCTGCAAAATATGGGTCTTCAAGTCTTCAACGCTTGATGGCACAAATCTTGCTATGTGATTAAATGTGTCGATGTCGAACATAGCAAGAAGTTGTTGACTTAGTGGCCGTTAATGAATGCCCCTAGCGAACACAAGAGCTCCCACAATTGATTCCAATGGGAGTCAGGATACCTAACACATCTTTGTAGGTACGAATAAATTTGTCGTGGTCGAGTCACCTACAAGATCCAACGAACAAGGGATATTAATGTACTCCCATTGTTCATTGGCAAGAGTACTTGCCATTAAGGCATGCAAGCCTCTAGGTGTTTTTTCAATGATACTTAGACTCTAGGACTTTGACTCAAGCAGGGTTTTATTGGCGGAAATGAAGGGGAATCGTGATGACAAGGAAAATGGCAATATGCTTGTAAAGATGTAAGCAAATGCATGATGTATGAACAAGAAGTCTTGCTGTGAAAAATGGATATGGAAATGTCGTGCGTTATAGATGTACAATTGATGGGATTCAAAATCTTTTCAGAAAGGGAGGTGGAAGGTAATGGTTGTGGAGATGGATTTGTCTTGAGAATTTTTCATGAATTTAGTCTTTGGAAGACTAATTGTCGTCACAATGTAGTCTCCGTAATGATCGCTTTGTCGTCCTGTAACCTGTAAAAAAAATTGGCAGAAAGAAAACATAAGTTTGTTCAAGAAGGATTGCACATTTCCTTCATGATTCTTACGCAAAAATTTCATACCAAATAAAACAGATTTAAGAAAAATCAAAGCGTTGAAAGTAACTCAATTCATGAGATCATTTTCAATCCATTCTTAAAAATAACCATGTAAAATAATACTCCCTGTCAGATAACTCATGAAATGTGCTTCGCAATTCTGTTCTGTAAAGCATACAAGAACCATGTGATGAGTTTATGCCATCTTGATGCTATCGAAAGAGAATTGAATCCTCCAATTGATTTTTAAAATTTGTTTCCAAGTATGCCATTTTTTTCAAAGTTGTGTGAATTTTGTGAAAATTTTTTAGATTTTTTTTTTTTTAAATGAAAACATAATTTTTTTAGATGTTTCATTAAACAATAAATTAAAAACATAAATTTTTAATTTATTATTTAAGTTGAATTTTTTTTTTTTTTTTAATTTTGTTTTTGTTTTTGTTTTTTTTTTTTTAATAACAAAATTAAAATAGAAATTTTATTTTGTTATTTATTTTTTAACAATACAATGAAAAATCTATATTTTTATTTTTTTTTTAAACTAAAAAAAAAACAACTTTTTTTTTAGTTAAATGAAAAACTATATTAATTGAACAAAATAGAAAAAGGCCATGAAAGTCAAAACCTCTTAAGCTATGGCTCTATTGCATCTTTCTTGGCGTGCCATGTATATCCTCTTGTTGGCAGCGTGCGGCCAACATTCGAATTTATTTTAATGGTGCTGCATAAATCATTGATTGATGAATCCTTATTTTTTTTACAACAGCAATAGGATTAGCATCAGAATTATTTGCGTTGGACAATTTAAACCATCTCAGATTCTAGCTATTTTTGGATGAGAATGAAATAAGATTGGTAAACGCAATCTTTTTACGAAATTTGATCCTTAAAATGTGCCCCCAAGTGGATTACCGATAGCATCATTAAAAAAATTGCAATAGGATTAGCATCTGAATTAAACCCAAATCATGGTAATTGATTTCAGATAGAGGAGGTTAACGTGTTGCCACAGAATTCGCAGAGGCATGAGGGATATGGGTATTGAAGATTTTGAACTTTTCAATGGACTTAAACTCGCCAACATACTCCTCTGGAACCTGTGCAATCTCTAAAAGCTGAACTCTGCCTTCATAAGAGATAAGAGTACCACCTTTTACATCTGCAAGTGTTTTGGGAGTAACCTCCATGCAGTATTCATTTTTATTTTTGACCAGATGATTCAAAATTTTGAGATCAACTATTGCTCCCAATTTGTCAGAGTTAGCTATAAACACGTACTCCTTACCCTGTGAGAGTAGTTCATCAAGCTTCCCACTGTTTAAAAGAGCAGGGAAAAAATCTCCGTGGCCAGGTGGGTACCATCCTTCTTTGTCTGTACGACCTTTAGTTGGCCATGGTGCCAAATCTTCTGCTACCATGCGTGGATATTGACTCTGGTTAAAGATGTGGATGTCAATATTTGAGCCAGAGTACTTTTCTACAACCTTAATTGTATCGTCATGTGTATTAAATGAATTCAACAGCACCAACGGAACTTTGGAATCGTATTTGTTGTTCAGAGACTCTATTTGCTTCACAATCAAGTCCAGAAATGTTAGGCCATTTCGTACTTCAATGACAGATTTGGGCCCAGTACAGCCCATGGTTGTTCCTAAACCGCCATTAAGCTTTAACACAACAAGCTTGTCCAAGATTTCTCTGGTTTCCGATGGATCTTCTCCCACAGCAGCCAGCGTATCGTAGGGAACCACGACCTCGTCAGTCGGGGTCTTGATTTTTTCCCATTCAATCTTCTCTTCTTCGCTGCTGAGGTAGCGAGAAACCAGTCACACAAACCCTTCCTTCTCATTATCACTGATCTGGTTCAGCTTCGTGACCTCGGCTTTAATCTTAGAGATCCGATCGGTTTCGACTGCGGGTGAAGCAAGTGTGGCAGCCATTTTCGGTCGTATCCAAAGATCCCCTTGGCGGACAGATCAGAACGTGCGTAGACAACGAAACTGTTAGGCACTTATGCTTAAGTTGAAAACCGAAGAATTATCATACAAATCCTCTCACCGGCTCAATCGTACTTTGTTTTTGTTTTGTTTTTTTTTTTTTTTAAATCTAATTTTGTTTTCAATGTTTTGCATTTTGTGTCATGGTTTGTATTTTTTTAAATGTTTTGTTTTGTTGTGAAATTTTTTATTTAAATGCAATCTAACCTATCTTAAAAAAAATGGGCTATTTTTTCAAAAAGATTTTTTTTTAAAATAATATATATATATATAAGATATATATTATTATTATATGTTTTTTTTTTTATTTTTTTTAAATTAATTGTTTTGTTGTTTTATTATTTTTATTTCTTTTAAATCTAAAAAAAATAAAAAAAAATGGAATTAAACCTATTTAAAAATTGTTGTTGTTGTTGTTTGTTTGTTTTTTTTTAAATCTAAAAATAAAGAAAATAAAATGGAATTCTATCTAAAAATGATTAGTTTTCAATTTTTTTTTAATAATATATATACATGATACATATATTATTATTATTTTGTGAGAATTAATTTTTATTTTTTAAACTAAAATTAAAAGAAAACTAAATTTGCTTATTCACAAAATTCTTTATTGTCATATCGCAGATTAATTTTCCAACAAGAGTTTTTTTTTTATTTGAAATAAATCAATAGATTTTCTGATCTTCCTGATCGCACGAAGCGCAGGAAGAGAGCATACTCATCGCTTGATTTGTTTTTATTTATGCAGGGGGGGTGTTTTTGAAATGACGAAATTTAAAACTAGCTAAACATTAAAACATCAGAAAATTCAAACTTAAACTCCTTTGTGAAGATCCTGCTGTCACCCGGGTTCACAAATTATTTTGTCTAAAGAAAAATGCTAGTACTAAATTAAATTTCTAATGCCTAATCCCTTAGCACCATCCCCGGCAACGGCGCCAAAATGTTGGGCAATTTATTTGAACAAATTGCTGCATTAAATTATCGACCAGGGAAACTCGTGAGCTTGTGATGGTGCCAGCAATATATATGCAGGAGTAGGCAACTAACTCTATGTCTAACTAAATTATTTATGATTCAATATAATATGCAAGGGAAGAGGCTCCTAACTAAGGAGGTCCTGGTTGTCCTTCCCTACAATATCATAGAGAAATCATTCATAAAACCAGAAACTTGAAATAAAGACAAGAGAATGAACTTTAATTGTTGTTCAGATTCAAAGAGAGAGAAAGACTAACTTAGTCTTTTGATTGTCCTCTCATGTACTAATCCAAACTAAACTAAGATTCATTCATAAGCATAAGAAATTAAATGACTTGAAACATAAAAGCAAAAGAATGAATTTCAATTATCATGCAAATCAAATAGAGAGAATGCCTAACTTAGACCCTTGGATATCATCTCACATGTTGATAAGATTCTAATTTAAAACTCATTCATCAATCACACACAAATCCTTAAATATCTAAGCAATGAAATGAAACAAAATCTAATATGAAATAAAATGTTTCCCTCATCCTTTTAGAGTGAGCTCAATTCTCTTAAGAACAAGACAAATTATTCCATATACTACATTAAGGAAACTTATATCTAAAACTACATAAATTCCATAAATTCATATTCTACATTAACACAATTTACATCTAAAACTACATAATGGAAATATATAAAAAATGAAGCTTTATTCTATTCCATCATCAATTGGATACAATGCTCTAAGAGTCCTCCCCTTGGAATGGAGGAGGTACTCCTATTTATACAATGATAGGAGTAACAAACTCATAATGATCATCCACTAATATCTCTAACCATCTAGACACATAACCCTATCCTCCATGATCTCCTCCATGATCTTTTCCATGAGGTGTATCTTCTTAAATTCGAATTTGATCATCCAAGGCCACATAAAGGTGTCTTGGAAGCTTCCTTTGTGCCTACACATGTCAACAAACTCATGCTAATTGTTAGGTATAAGTATAAGCATATTATTTTCTAAGTTTTAGCCATAAATTCACTTTAAAATGTTAAGAATTAATAAACTTTGGAAAAACATAGTTATGACCCAATAATGAGGTGAATGTAATGATATGGCGGTGGAATGGAGGTGACATGAAGGTAAAATGTGAAGATATTGATGAATAATGGAGTGAAAATAGAGACTATTTTGAGGGCCCAACGTGGTGTCTTGTCAATATAAAAAAGTGGGAGGCATATGCCAATATGTCCCCACACCACTGATCCGATCTGGTTATTCTCATGAACGTCATGAACCAACATGTCTAAGCGCTATTTTCTTTAAGACAAAAATCAATAATTTTTCCCACATAATCCTATCAAAAAGGACATTCAATAAAGGGATTAATATTTGAATTACTATGGTCCTTGCCTCTTGCTAAGATAAACATAGTGTTATGCGCAAGACTACATCGAGATATTTCCCTCACTGCAATGTACTAGGTTGGATTATTGCAGTAATGGAAATAAAATAAAATATATAATCCAACATAGTACATTAGAGTGAGGGAAATATCTCGATGCAGTATTGCAGGTAACACCATGTCTATCTAAGCAAGAGACAAGGACCATAATAATTCAAATACTTTCAGCCCTTGTTTATCTAAACAAAAGACCACAAAGTGTAATTCATTATGTTTTGATGACACCGCTCATATCGTCAA
Source organism: Pinus albicaulis (assembly GCA_034641835.2). NCBI lineage: Eukaryota > Viridiplantae > Streptophyta > Pinopsida > Pinales > Pinaceae > Pinus > Pinus albicaulis. The sequence continues at coordinate 1,115,492,814 of CM076572.1, forward strand.
AGGTTGATGTTTGGTCAGTTGGGGTATTATTTTGTTAGATGATTTTTGACCAGATGGACACTTATTCGTAATGACATGCGACCAAAACGGAGAAGGTATATGTACTTAATGTAGCCCAAGATTCCTATCTTTCCTTAACAAAGCAAAACTCACAAATCTATAGCTAAGGATTTGCTAACACAGAATAAAGTCTTTGACTCTCTAAGTGATTTTGTTCTATTGATAGAATAACCTACCTTTTTTTGATAGAGTTTCTATCAAATTCATTTATCATTAAGTATACATCTTAAGTGGATTCTAGCGGAAGGCTTTATGTTTGCAGATGTAAATTCTCTAAATTATTTTGGAGATGCATACACGAAAAAGGCCATGTTTCCTCTCATTCTTGTATGGGTAGCCATGTATGCTCAGGGAAGTTCACCTTATGCACCATAAAGGAAGTGAGAGAAAGATCTCAATGCAATCCTGGAAAATGAAGTGAGAGAAAGATCTCGATGCAATCTTGGAAAATGAACTTACGCACCCTGAGACGTAATTTCAATTTCTCGTGAACCAACATCATCCAAAACTATTTTACTAAGACTAAAATAAGTAATTTTTGCCACGCCATCCTCATCAAAGAGTATATTTCCACGCTTCAAATCATAATGAATTACACTATGTGGTCTTTTGTTTAGATAACCAAGGGCTGAGAGTATTTGAATTATCTTTAAAATTTTATGTTTTGTTTCTTCAAGGATTTAGAGTAAAAAGAATTGTGACCCCTCTTAAAGCTTAGTAGATCTAGAGTTAAGATATAACTAACTTGGTTTAATTATTAATTATAATTACTACTATTATTTTTATATAACATTCACAAATAAAAATGTTCTATTTACTTGATATATAAATCCATTCTATTAGTTGGGATTTCTTCTTTGTTAGCTTTTAAACATTCTACTTAATAATGAGGTTCTCAATATTTTGTCTATTGATTTATTAATGTTATTTTCAATTACATAATTTACTTAGCACTTATTTGACTACCCTAGATCCATCTCAACTTCTTATCTAACACTTACAAAGTGAAATCAAATTTCTTTCAATTACATAATTTACGTAGCACTTATTTGACTACCCTAGATCCATCTCAACTCCTTATCTATCAAGTACAGAGAGAAATCAAATTTCTTTTCACCCTAAAAGAGGTTTTCATATCAAGGGATTTGATCCCTCTGTACACTTGGATCCGAAGTTAAGATGAATCTAGGTTGGTTTATTCTCTCCTTTAAAAATACTATATTCCACATGAATACCATGGGTTTTGGATACCATAACTCATTTTTGTTTTTATAGTGTTATTTTATTTTTAGTTTTTAATTATATTTTGACAGTTATTTTTATCCTGATAATTTATTTTTATTTTGAGTGAGCTAAAATATTACATTAGAATATTTTTTATTTAGTTTGTTAATTTGATTTAATTTTTGATTTTATCTAAATTTGACTTAGTTAAAATGTTAAAAATTACATTACTACATCTCTACCATACTTGGCTGTATAGGTCCTCTAGGGCGAATAAATAAATTAAATTTAACATGAAACCAATCAAATTATTTTTTGAATAAACCGACAACGTACTAGTTTGATTCATCATTGAGTCTTCTATTCTATTGGCATGAGTAACAACCTTCCTTTTAAAAGTGTAAGCAATAACTGCAAAAAAAACTAAAAAAAAACTAAAAAAAAATATCATATTTAGTTGAAATATCTTGTTATGTAATGAGATGGTGCAACATCATTATGAAATATCTTATAAATTGAAAAATGGTTAAAGAAATACAACAAAGAAAGTCTTCACTTGAAATACCTTGTTATGTAATGCAATAGTTAAGACCCTTGGAAGTTGGTGCAACATCACTATGAAATAACTTATAAATTGAAAAATGGTTAACACAAGACAACAACAAAAAAATCTTCCACTTCAGTGGTTAACTTTGTAGGAATCTAGATCTCTTAACCAACAAGCAAAATAAACTAATATTAATCCCAAATAGTAAATTTGATAAAATTGAAATATTATAATCTTAAAAAAACACTATTCATTGGTTTAAATAAAATGCATTAAATAATTATACCATAAGAACAGCCATAAATTATACCTAATTTAAATAAGCTACATTAAATAATAATACCATAAAAAAAACTATAAATTAAAAATACATTAAAAAAACTATAATTTATCAAAATTATTTTTATTTATTATTATTGTTATGTTTCTACTCCCAAGAACACATCTCATCCCTAAAAAAAATCATGTGGATCCTGCTAGCCTAACGCTTGTGGAAGAAGATCGAGCAAAAGAAGATGGGTTGTGCTCCGAGGCTTACGAAGAGACTGTCCAGAAAGAAATGGCTGCTGCGGATAGACGTGGAGGAAGTCATTCGTTGGAACGCGTTCGATCTATCCCTTTTACTTGTGTATGTGAAGCTGGTTGTTAGGGTACTTATCACACATTTAATTTTTTTTAGATGGCGGTGATGCATTTGGATATGTTGAAGAAAAATGTAGTCTTACCAAACTTCAAAAAAAAAAAAATAGTTAAATCAGTAATAAATAATCTTATTATATAAAATACAAAATTTTAAATTAAAACTAGAAAATCAATGACACTTACATAAATATCAAATTATATATTAGAGTTAATCAATTGATTTGAAAAAAATATATTAAAAAAAAAAAAATTGATTTTGTGATTTTAGGAAATTATTTTTTTATAAAATTTAAAGAAATAGATTTATCTTTTTCATCTCTAAATATTGTAGCATATTATAAAATAAGCATAAAAAATTGTATATGGAAATTTTTCCTAATAAATTAAAAAAAAATTATGCTCACTAATATATCAATGGGTGTAATGTTAAGTTAATTCCTGTGGCCATGGACATTGTGATTTTTAGAGTTTAGATGCCATGGGTTTTTGTTTATCAAGTCACAAGTCAAGCCTGAACTTAGACAACTTGACAAACAAAAAATTAAATTCTAAAAAAAAATATTATTTTAATTTCATATATTCTAAAAAAATAAAGTCTTCTTAATTTCAAAATATACTTTGTGAAAGGAAATATTGAAAAATATTTAAAAAACATAAAAAAAATTCCAATTTTAACCTTGCTTATAAATAAAAAAACAAACAAAGTGAACAAATCTACCATATTTTTGGATATCCTTGCTTAAAAAACAAAAACAAATGAAGAAATTTGCCATATTTCTGGATTCACAATTGATTTGTATAATGAGATGCATGTATTTACCATATTTCTGGATTCACATTTGATTTCCGACCTATCTCTATCTTAACTTCTAATCTACCAATCATTAGAGGGATAAAATCTCTTTCTTGAACAGATTCATGAGACCATATTTTTGGATTAACAAGGTACCATGAAGTCAACAAATGTACCATATTTTTTGATAAACTTAAAAACTAAAAGCAAATGATAAAATCTTCCATATTTCTCGATTCAAAATTGTAACGAATATTTGTATAATGAGATGCATGTTCGGTATATATACCACCCTACATCTATCTTAACTTATAATCTACCATGAATTCAACAAATCTACCATATTTCTGGGTAACCTTGCTTAAAAAATAAAAACAAATAATAAAATCTACCATATTCCTAGATTCACAATTTTGATAAATATTCCTATAATGAGATGCATGTTCGGTATATATACCAGCCTACATCTATCTTAACTTCTGATCTACCAAACTTTAGAGGGATCAAATCTCTTTCTTGACGAGATTTGATGTCTTTCGACACTCAGTAAATCTGAAGTTAAGATGGATCTAGATTGGTTTAATTCTACCTTTATATAGGTTATATTCCACATTAATACCATGTGTCAATACCATGGGTTATCATGATACCATGAGCTTAAATACCATGCGTGAATACCATGGGTTATCATGATACCATGAGCTCAAAAACCACGCGTACTTGACCAAATCAAATTTACTTTAACTAATAAAAATAAAATTAATAGTTAAATGTTTTCATTACATTATGCGTGCAACTAAAATAGTATTTAAATCAGATTAGGTTAATTGTGCTTGCTTTCTAGTAGTTTTGTGTCTATGGATTTTTCTTGGTATCCTCAAACTTGGTCTTTGAGTCCAATAAATTAAAAAATTATATATTATTTTAAAATAATTAAAATGAATTTTAAATTCAATAATAGTGGTGATGTTCAAGTAGTTTTTTGCTTTGGATTTTGGTCTTAATGAAGCATTTTAGTAGGCTTGGATCCTTAAACTTATCGTGACAACACAGATAAAATTTGTATTTTCATAAACTAAATTTAAATTAATATTACACATTGTTTTATAAAGTATAAACCTTTACTCCAATAAATATGTTACTATGGGAAATCAAGTTTGATAGATAGTTAATGGTAACAAATTGAGACTTTTTTTTTTTTTAATACCATTCAATTAAATTGTAAATCCACTATGAGTGAATCCACTATGATTTCTAGATACAGAGACATTTATGAAGGAACCATGTAACACCCCATTTTATTTTCAATTTATTTTAAAATACTTTTACTGATACATTAGAATTTTTGATTCCAGAGTAAAATAAAGAGGATGTTTTTGATACTTACCCTCCCCAACAGGATAAAAGGAAATCCTAAGAACGGGAAAAAGAGTTTCACATCAATAAGATTGTGAAGAAAATAAAGTTGTTCAGAGTTGGTGGTTTACCAGTGGAACTCTGTACCTGGTGTAGACTGGACTGGGGTCTTAATGTCTAACTTAAGAAAAAGAAAACCTGCTATCTAAACTCTAGTGCCGAGCAAGGGGGCAGAAGAGGACATGATTGCCTCTCTTATGGTTGGGCCGTGCCATCAGTTAATCAAGAGAAACCGAGATAAGTATATTAAACTTACTAATTTACCTTGTTAGACATAAAGATATATTTTTTTTAAGTTTTCCGCAGAGGTAACTTTCAATTGACTGTTAACTAGAGATATTATTAAATTCCATCTACTTTGTAAAGAGGTGATAACTCTAAAATTAGCACATATATAAAGACATTTTTTTAAAAGTAAGTGAATACATATTTTTTTATTGCTTAAAAATTTCTATGGTTATGATATTGGTAATCTGTGTGGTCTGTACCTATTCTAAAAATTATTACAATTACAGAATATAGAGTGGAAGAAGAGTTGGAAATAACAGTAAATGGGCCATGCTAAACAATCTATGCTGAAAAACATAATTGATAAATATTATAGAGCAAAGAAATAATTATATGTTTATGGTAACCAAAAAAAATACAATTAGGAATCGATATGACTTGGAAATTGTAACGAGTGATCTTATTTTTAAAATAAAACCCTTATAATGTTATGGATAAGGAATATCAGCAGTCCCTGGGGTCAAGAAGCCAATTGTAACGAGTGATCTTATTTTTAAAATAAAACCCTTATAATGTTATGAGTAAGGAATATTAGTAGGCCCAGGGGTCAAGAAGCCAAGCTCCACATCTGCAGGGCAGGGATCATGGTCCCCTCGCCACTAAGATTTATGGTGTAAACCAAAAAAATTCTTACAATGTTTAAGTAAATATTGAAAGCTTAAAAGAAAACCAATTGACATGGAAAATTTAACTCATAGCATAGAAAATCAAATGGCCAACACACATAACTAGAACATGGACTGAATTTGAGAAGCATAATGAAACTGTAAAATAAGAAACATGCATGTCATTATATAATGCGACAAAATATTCAACAATATATAAGTAGTTAGTAATCTGGCTAAATAGTAATGATGTTTGTTACAACTATAATAGAACCATCCTATACAAGTTCAGGTTGCGCCTCACATGCAGTAATAAAACAAATTTCAAAATAACTATGCATATTCACCCAACATCACAAATAACAACATATTTCCCTATGTTCCAGGAAAGAACATAAAACAGAGAAGTGAATCTTTGTTAACATAAAAAAAAGTGTATGAAACCCTTCATGCCAAGAAGTAACATAGATACTCTGGCATGCAATAAGCTCAAGGGGCCAAAGGCCACACCTTTTCACGAAGAGGGTTTATCCGCAGTAAACGATGAATCAAAAATTCCAGAAAAAAATCAAGAGAAAAATGTGAATTGGGGATGAGGTATGTCTTACCAAGAATCATGAACGACACATTGAGGGACTCGAATTGCACCTCCAGTGCCACGAAAGACCAACAGTTACATATCTTACCCAAAACATGCATTGACAGTGAGTAAATATATGTAAGTCAAACTCTCTAGTCAAAGGAAAAAATTTGTAAGACAAAAGAAAAATACAAAAAAAACCACGCAAACTTACCTAATCGGACTGACATGCATAAGGGACGACATCCCAAAACCCATTCAGAAGAAGCAAGGGAGATATCATGGTTAGCTGCCAATAAAACCCTAGCCATTTAATTCTGAGTGAACACCATTTAGATAACTATGAGAATAAATACGGGTAATTTTCATTATCGAGCAATGAGATACCCTAGCTTCAAATGTAAGACTGAACAAAAAAAAAAAAACTACGTGGTTTCGGAAGCATCCTTACGAGACTGATACATTGGGAAATCTTTGTAACAATTCTAAGAAAACAAACTATCAGGTAAAATAAGTCTATAGGAAGCGCAATAAGCTGAAGGAATTCCATGCCACCATTTAGTAGGATAATAAGCCAGATGAAAGATGCAATGAATAAAGCCGAAGCCATGAAGAAAAAACTAAGTGATATGGTAGGAAAATAATGGACCGGCTTAAAGGATGGGTCGTAAATAGAAAAACTTACAGAGTTTGCATCGTAGGAACATCATGAAACAAATGAGTTGTGCCTCCGTGCTTCAGGTTGGGGTAGTTACCCTAACCACTAGAACCAGAGCCGCCACCATCAGATCTAGCGTTAACTAGATCTACAATGGGCATGAAGAACCAAGGCATTTAAGATGTGCCAAATTCCATCGACCAATAAGGGCAAGTGTCTAGGTTTAATGATGTGGAATTGATTAATGCCACCACAAACCATTTAACCAAATATTTCTGATCATCGATTATGCAATCAAAGTATAAGTACAATAATAAATCTTTTAAAGGCTGAAAAGTCTAAATGAAATCCAATACCATATTATATCACATTATCATGTGTATCTCTTAACTTTGAGAATGTGTGTAACATTTTCCAATAATAAAATGTGAAACAAATAATGTAGAATCATATAAAACATGATGAGTCTATAGAATTGTTGTGTCAGATAGCATTGAATATTCGATTATGTGATTGTTAAATAATAATTTTTTTGTATAAGTTTAGTAGTGGTGACATATGGTATCAGAGTGTGGTTCACATGCTAGGCCAAGTTGGGCTAACTAACTCTAGTGACTATCAATTTTGTTAATTACATGCACATGGAGTGACATAAGCTATTGAACAAGCCAATGAGGAGAGGATCCAGCCAAAAACCATCAAGAATAATAGGGTAGACCCACTCCCAGCCTAATCCGGAACTTAACCTACAAATCTAGGTATAATTGAGCGAGTTTCAGTATTTGAGATTGGGACAACTATCAATGGATGAATTCATCACTAAGTTTACCGCTTTGCTAAGATACGTACCATACCTGAAATATGAAAAAGAAAAACTACAACAACTCTTGAGCAGCCTGCCTTCTCATATGAAGGAAAGGATCGAATTTGTAAACATGAAAACTATAGATGAGGTGATACGAAAAGCATGAATGTGCTATCAGCAATTTAAGGTGAAAGGTGAAATTGGTAGAAGTTGGCCACCAAAGAAAGGACAAAATGGGTCCTCAAATTCTAAAAACACCACACCAAGAAGTTATAAAAATGATCCGAGAAATTTAGAAAATAGGTAATTTGGGAGAAACTAGCAAATGCCCAATTGGGCACTGGAAGATTGACCTACGGAAGCATCCAACGGGCCAGACCTTGGATCATCCCAAAAACCACCATTACAATGTTGGGGATGCGGTGAGGCACATTACTTCAAAAATTTCCCTCACCGTGGAAGAAAGGAAGTTACACTCAACTTTCAAGATGTGTTTATAGTAGGGGATGTTGCACGAAACATACCAAGAATTATCGTTGCACTAAAGGACTAGTAAGATGATTTCTAGCCAACCATGAAAGAACTGGAAGGTAAGTTACAATCTCAAACACTTTCCATTTTGGTTGATCTCGGTGCCAGTTTAAGTTATATAAACCCTCGAGTAGTTGAAAATTGTAAACTACAAAGTCAAAAATTTAAAAGTCCCTGTTTGGTACAATTGGCCACGGGGACAAGGAGAACAGTTAATACTAAAGTGTTAGATTGTATCCTGGAAATAGTCAGACAATATATACCCATAGAATTGAATATTTTACCTTTGGGTTATTATGACATCCTGTTGGGAATGGATTGGTTAGAGAGACACTGGTCACTAGTAGATTTCAAGGATAAAATTATATATTTCAAGACGAAAGATAGTACTTGTCAAGAATTGTTGGGAATTAAGAAACCACTTCAATTGCGCCCCATCACAACAACTCAGCTGGTTAAATGCATCAGGAAAGGGTGTCAACTCTATGCTATCCATGTGGGGTTTACTAACTCTAAAGACAAGACGCTTATGCTGGAATATATCCAAGTTGTTCAACATTTCATGGACGTATTTCCTGAAAATATTCCAGGATTACCCCCAAAAAGAGATATTTACCATTGAATTACTACCTGGAGTAGCACCTGTATCGCAGCACCATACAGGATGAGTGTGCCTCTGTTGACGGAATTAAAAATGCAGCTGCAAAAACTGTTCGAAAAAGAGTATATTCAACTGAGTGTGTCCCCCTAGGGAGCACCTGTGTTGTTCGTTAAAAATAAATACGGAACAATGCGAATGTATGTGGATTACCGACAGCTTAAAAAGTTGACAGTCAAGAAAAAATATCCATTTCCATGTATATACTATATTTCTAATCAAATAGAAGGAGAAAAAGTGTTTTCAGAAATTGACCTGAGATCTCGGTATCACCAGATAGAGATTAAAGATGAAGAGATATCCAAAACAACTTTTCGCACCAGGTACAGACACTATGAATTTTTTGTACTACTATTTGAATTAAATAATGCACCAACAACATTCATGAGCCTGATGCATGGCATATTCCACACATATCTGGATAGATTTATTTTAATTTTTAATGATGACATATTGATATACTCTAGAAATATGAAGGAACACCAAGAACATTTACGCTTAGTGTTGAAATTGCTGTAGGAGCATCAACTCTACACCTAGTTTAGAAAATGAAATTTGTACAAAGAGTAGATCCAATATTTGGGCCATGTGATATTGGCTGAAGGGATCTTGATAGATCTCAAAAAGATAAAAAAAGTAATGGAATGGAGAGTCCCCAAAAAATGTGCCAGACATATGTTCTTTCATGGGCCTAACTGGTTACTACCAGGGATTCATCAAAGGCTTTTCTAAGATGGCCTTTCCCACCACCTCCTTGCAGCGGAAGGGACGTATTTTTAAGTGGACTAGTGAATGTCAATCCAATTTTGAATGGTTAAAGGAACCATTAACCACTGCGCCTGTGTTACAAGTGGCTGACCCAAACAGAGAATTTGAAGTCTACGCAGATGCTTTTAATGAAGGGGTGGGAGCAGTATTGACGCAAGATGGTAAGGTAATAACGTATGAATCCAGAAATCTAGAGGATGATGAGGAGTGATACTTTGCCTATGATTTAGAATCTATTGTGGTAGTACATGCTCTCAAGGTATGGAGACATTACTTTTTGGGAAAAAGGTTTGTGCTAAGGACTAACCATAATAGCTTTACGAGTTACTTTAAAAACTCTGACTTGAATGCTCGTCAAGTGAGATGGAATGTGCTCCTAAGTGAATTTGATTTGGACATTCAACACGTGAAAAGCAAAGAAAACTACATAAAGGATGATTTGGGTAGGAAACTTCATGGCATCTATGAACTCTACTTTAACCACACACAATTTATGTTTCAGGAACAAATAAATGAGGCATCAAAGATAGATCTTGAATATCAATTTTTATGTCAGCAAGTAAAAGAAATGAAAAAACAAGGAAATAAATCTAATTATAGAGTTAATGATAAAAAAACTCTAATTCTTTCGAGAAAGATATGTATTCCAAACCAAACAAGCTTGAAGGAGCTGATTTTGGATTAATATCATCAGAGTGCCTATGTTGGACACCCCGGGTATCAAAAGATGCAGACAACCATTAGAAAGGACTATTTTTGGCATGGAATGTGTAAAAACATTATTGAATATTTGAACAAGTGTTTAGAGTGTTAGCAATTTAAGGTGGAGCACTAACATCCAGTGAGATTTCTTGAGCCCATACTTGTACCCGAATGGAAGTGGGAGGTCACATCTCTTGATTTCATCGCAAGTCTACTGAGAAGAAAAAGACACAATGATTCAATTATGGTTGTGGTGGACAGACTTAACAAGGTATCTCATTTCATACATGTTGAGTCGACTTACAAGACTGTAAGATTGTTGATATCTTCATGAGGGAGATATTTAGACTGCACGACATTCCCAGAATTTTCATCTCAGATCGAGATGTAAAGTTCTCCTCAACTTTCTTGAAAGCACTATCTAATAGATTGGGGACACGTATCCTATTTAGTACAACTTACCATCCTCAAACATATGGACAGATTGAATGGATGAATTAGATATTAGAATACATGCTACACATGTATATGATGCAGCAACCCACAATGTGGGAAGAATATTTATACATGGTCGAATTCGCCTAGAACAATGGATACCAGGAATCTCTCATGATGATTCCTTTTGAGGCATTGTATGGTAGACAATGCGAGACTGCCATAAAATGGAGTAGTCCAGAAAGAAAACTAATGCTTGGACGAGACATGATGGAGGAAATGGAGTGGGAGGTAAGAAAAATTAGATAGAATATAAAGGAAGCCCAGGATAGGTACAAGGTATATGTTGATAAGAGAAGAAGCTTTCAATAATTCAAAGTTGGTGATGACGTGTATGTAATAATTAAACCCAAGAAAATCACCTTCAGGTGGAATACCTATGCCTAATTGGCTCCCAGATATTGTGGAACTTTCAAAATTTTGGAAAGGATAGGGCCAATGGCTTATCGACTACCTTTTCCTACTAATATATTGGTACATAATGTGTTCCATGGATCTTTACTGAAGTGATACATACATGACCCCAGGCATGTGATACACTGTCAGAAGGTACATGTAAGTTATGTTTACAGTATGACTTCGAGGAAAGAAGAGTTCCTAATTAAATTAATTAAAAATATACTGATTTCAGGTAGAATTGGATGGCGAATTTATGATAGAACCTCAACTTATTCTCGATCAGAGATAAATAACGCTCTAGAGACAAGTCATCCCCCAAGTGAAGGTGCAATGTAAGCACTTCAGCCTAGAGGAGACTATTGATTTTACCATTGAATTACTACCTAGAGTGGCACCTGTATCGCGAGCACCATACAGGATGAGTGTGCCTCAGTCGATGGAATTAAAAATGTAGCTGCAAAAATTGTTCGAAAAATAGTATATTCGACTGAGTGTGTCCCCTTAGGGAGCACCTGTGTTGTTCGTAAAAAATAAATACAGAACGATGGGAATGTATGTGGATTACTAACAACTTAAAAAGTTGACAATCAAGAAAAAATATCCATTTCCACATATATACTATCTTTTTAATCAAGTATAAGGAGAAAAAGTGTTTTTAGAAATTGACCTGAGAACTGGGTATCACTTGATAGAGATTAAAGATGAAGAGATATCCAAAACAACTTTTCACACCAGGTACAGACACTATGAATTTGTGGTACTACCGTTCGGATTAACTAATGCACCAACAACATTCATGAGCCTGATGCATGGCATATTCCACACATATCTAGATAGATTTATTTAAATTTTTATTGATGACATATTGATATACTCTAGAAATATGAAGGAACACTGAGAACATTTACGCTTAGTGTTGAAAATGATGTAGGAGCATCAGCTCTACACCAAGTTTAGAAAATTCAATTTGTACGAAGAGCATATCCAATATATGGGCCATGTGATATTGGATGAAGGGATCTCGATAGATCTCAAAAAGATAAAAAAAGTAATGGAATGGAGAGTCCCCAGAAAATGTGCCAGACATACGTTCTTTCATGGGCCTAACTAGTTACTACCAGGGATTCATCAATGGCTTTTCTAAGATAGCCTTTCCCACCACCTCCTTACAGCGGAAGGGACATATTTTTAAGCGGACTAGTGAATGTCAAGCCAGTTTTGAATGGTTAAAGGAACTATTCAGGACTGCCACTGTGTTACAAGTGGCTAACCCAAACAGATAATTTGAAGTTTGCGCAGATTCTTTTAATGAAGGGGTGGGAGCAGTATTGACGCAAGATGGTAAGGTAATAATGTATGAATCAAGAAATATAAAGGATGATGAGTACTGATACTTTGCCTATGATTTAGAATTGACTGTGGTAGTAAATGCTCTCAAGGTATGGAGACATTACTTGTTGGGAAAAAGGTTTGTGCTAAGGAATAACCATAATAGCTTTACGAGTTACTTTAAAAAATCCGACTTGGATGCTCGTCAAGTGAGATGGAATGTGCTCCTAAGTGAATTTGATTTGAACATTCAACACGTGAAAAGCAAAGAAAACTACGTAAAGGATGATTTGAGCAGGAAACTTCATGGCATCTATGAACTCTACTTTAACCACACACAATTTAGGAACAAATAAATGAGTCATCAAAGAGAGATCTTGAATATCAATTCTTATGTCAACGAGTAAAAGAAACGAAAAAACAAGGAAAGAAATCTAATTATAGAGTTAATGATAAAAAAACTCTTAGTATTTCGAGGAAGATATGTATTCCAAACCAAATAAGCTTGAAGGAGTTGATTTTGGATTAATATCATCAGAGTGCCTATGTTGGACACCCCGGGTATCAAAAGATGCTAACAACCATTAAAAAGGACTATTTTTGGCATGGAATGCGTAAAAACATTATTAAATATTTGACCATGTGTTTAGAGTGTTATCAAGTTAAGGTGGAGCACTAACATCCAGTGAGATTTCTTGAGCCCATACCTGTACCCGAATGGAAGTGGGAGGTCACATCTCTTGATTTCATTGCAAGTCTACTAAGAAGAAAAAGACACAATGATTCAATTACAGTTGTTGTGGAAAGACTTAACAAGGTATCTCATTTCATACATGTTTAGTCAACTTACAAGACTGTAAGATTGTTGATATCTTCATGAGGGAGATATTTAGACTGCACAACATTCCTAGAATTTTCATCTCAGATCGAGATGTAAAGTTCACCTCAACTTTCTTGAAAGCACTATTTACTATATTGGGGACATGTATCTAGTTTAGTACAACTTACCATCCTCAAACATATGGACAGATTGAATGGATGAATTAGATATTATAATACATGCTACACATGTATGTGATGCAGCAACCCACAATGTGGGAAGAATATTTATATATGGTCAAATTCGCCTAGAAAAATGGATACCAGGAATATCTCACGATGATTACTTTTGAGGCATTGTATGGTAGAAAATGCCAGACCCCCATAAACTGGAGTAGTCCGGAATGAAAACTAATGCTTGGACTAAACATGATGGAGGAAATGGAGTGGGAGGTAAGAAAAATTAGATAGAATATAAAGGCAGCCCAGGATAGGTAGAAGGTATATGCCGATAAGAGAAGAAGCTTTCGAGAATTCGAAGTTGGTGACCACGTGTATGTAATAATTAAACCCAATAAAATCACCTTAAGGTGGAATACTTGTGCCAAATTGGCTCCCAGATATTGTTGGCCTTTCCAAATTTTGGAAAGGATAGGGCCAATGGCTTATCGACTGCCTTTTCCTACTCATATATTGGTACATAATGTGTTCCATGTATCTTTACTGAAGTGATACATACATGACCCCAAGCATGTGATACACCGGCAGAATGTAAATGTAAGTTATGCTTACATTATGACTTCGAGGAAAGAAGAGTTATTAATTAAATTAATTAAAAATATATTGATTTTAGGTAGAATTAGATTTAAAATTTATGGTATAACCTCAGCGTATTCTCGATCAGAGAGAAATAACGCTCTAGAGACAAGTCATCCCCCAAGTGAAGGTGCAATGGATGCACTTTAGCCTAGAGGAGACTACCTGGGAGGATGAAAACTCTGTTCGAGAGACATATCCTGAAATTTTTAAGTAAGAAGGTAAACATTGGGGACGATGATTGCCTCTAATGGGGGAAGATGTAACACCCCATTTTATTATAAATTTATGTTAGAAGAATTTACTGATATATTTGAATTTATTAAGTGAAAAAAAAACTGGAATTTTATTTCATAAATAATAAATTACATTGAGTAATTTATTAACTGCATGCTAAAGAATTCCCAAATTCCAGGGTAAAAGGAAGAGGCAGTTTCTGATAGTTACCCTCCCAAAGAGGATAGAAGGAAATACTGAGAAGGGGAAGGGGCTCTGTTCTATAATGGAAAAGTGGTTTCACATCAGTAAGACTGTGAAAAAAACAGAGTTGTCCAGAGCTGGTAGTTTACCAGTGGAAGTTTGTACCCGAAGAAGGGTAGACTGGACTTGGGTCCTGAGGTATAACTTCAGAAAAAGAAAACCTAATATCTAAACTCTGGTGCAGAGCACGGGGAGAGAAGAGGACGTGATTGCCTCCCTCACGGTTTGGCGGTGCCATCATTTAATCAACAGAAACTAAGATAAGTATATTGAACTTACTGGTTTAACTTATTCACACAGAAATATAATTTCTTTTTAAGTTGTCTACGGAGGTAACATTTAGTTTACTGTTAATTAGAGATATTTTTAAATTCCATCTACTTTGAAAAGAGGTGATAACTCTAAAATTAGCATACATATGAAGAAAATTGATGTAAAAGAAGTGAATACAGATATATTTATTGCTTAAAACTTTCTGTGGTTATGATAATCTATGTGGTCTGTACCTATTCTAAATATTAGTACAACTAGAGAATATAGGGTGTAAGAATAGTTGGAAATAAAAATAAATGGACCATGCTAAACAAGCTATGGTGAAAAACATACTTGACAGATATTATTCAGCAAAGAAAGAATTATAATTTTATGTTAACCAAAAAAATAGAATTATGAATCGACATGACTTGGGAACTGTAACTAGCAATCTAATTTTTAAAATAAAACCCTTATAATGTTATGAGTCAGAATAGCATCAAACTCACAGGTGGAGAAGCCTAGCCCCACATCTGCAAGACAATGATCATGATACCCTGGCCAATAATATTTATGATATAAACCAAAAAAACTCTTACAACATCTAATTAAATATTGAAAGCTTAAAAGAAAAACAATCTCCATGGAAAATTAAACTCATAGCATAGAAAATCAAATGACCAACACATAGAACCAAAACACAGACTGAATTTGAGAAGCATAATGGAATTGTAAGATAAGAAAGATGCATGTCATTATATACTATGACAAAATATTCTGCAATATATAAGTATTTATTAATCCGGCTAAACAATAATGATGTCGTTTACAACTGAAATAGAACCATCATGTACAAGTTCGGGTTGTGCATCATCTATAGTAAAAAATCAAATTTCAAAAGAACTATGCATGTTCACACAATGTCGCAAACAACAACATATGACCCTCTATTCCAAGAAAGAATATAAAACAGAGAAGTGAATCTTTGTTAACATAAAAAAGAGTGTTCCAAACCCTTCATGCCGAGAGATAATAGAGAGACTCTGGCATGCAACAAGCTCAAGTGGCTAGATGCCACACCTATTCATGAAGAGGGTTTACCCTCAATAAGCCATGAATCGATAATTCCAGAAAACAAGCAAGAGAACAATGTGAACCAAGGACAAGGTATGGCTTACCCAGAATCGTGAACAACACATTGAGGGACTTGGATTGCACCTACAGTGCCACGGAAGTCTAGCATCTTCGTATCTAACACAACAACATGCATCGACGGTGAGTAAATATTTATAAGAAAAGCACTCCAGCCAAAGGAAAAACCTTTGTAAACCAAAAGAAAAATATAAAAAAAACCACGCAAACTTACCTGCTTGGACTGGCATGCATAAGGGATGGAATCATTAAATCCATTCAGAAGAAGCAAGGGAGATATCATGGTTACCTGCCAATAAAACCTTGGCCATTTAATTTTGAGCCAACACCATTTAGATAACTATGATAAGAAAAATGGGCAATTTCCATTATCGAGCTATGAGTTTCCCTAGTTCAAAATGTAACACTGAACCAGAAGAAAAATAATTTGAGTGGTTTTGGAAACATCCTTACCTACCTGAGACATTGAGAAAAAATTGTAACAATGTTAGGGAAACAAATTGTCAGGGAAAAGAAGTCTGCAAACAATGTAATCACTTGAAGGATTTCCATGTCGTTGTTTAGTAGGATAATAACCCAGACTAAATATGCAATGAATAAAGCCAAATCCATGAATAAAAAACTAATTGATATAGTAGGAAACTAACCGACCTACCGGAAGGATGGGTCATAAACAAAAAACTTGCAGAGCTTGCATCGTAGCAGCATTGAGAAACAAATGACTTGTGCCTCAGTGTTTCGAGTCGAGGTAGTTACCCTAACCACTAAAATCATATCCCTCATCGTTGGATCTAGGGATAACCAAATATAGGGATCGTTGGATCTGATACATCGAAACCATTTTGAGAGAAAACCCAACCGTAAGATGAGGTTCCTTTGTTCTCTTTCTCTAAGTAGAAAATGGTTGTGAGTAAAGAAAAGTAAGGCATGTGTCCTGTGAGATACTAGAATAAAAAATCATCTTTGTGTGCACTCTCCCTATCTATCTCAGCTGCTCTACATTCCTATGGAACCAATTCAATTGAAATAATGGAACCCTTTTTCCTCCTAGTCGATCAGTTATAGCACAATTCAATAGCCTACTACTGGTTATGTTTGACTCCATCAACTCTTAACTAGAGATATAATATGAACTATTTTATATAATTATTCATCATAATCACATGGCTAGCCCGTTTTTCATGAGTTATGGGGTTGACGTGGCACCCAAACATATTATGGAGATGAAAATACAAGAACCAACTTCTAAGTGGCATAACCTTTGCATAAATACTTTGATTGATGTGATTATTATATTTTTGGGAAGATTTTATATGTATAATATGGAAAAAATGGTGTGCCACTAAAGAGGTAAGTATTACTTCCACGAAGAATCATCTGATGCCTCAAAATACCCCCGGAAAATTTCAAACCCTAATTTACCAATCTATATTCTACTGGAAAGAAGGGTCTTGTGAGCTAACTGCTCCACTTTTTTCACTTTGAAATCATTGATATGGATGAAAAAAAATATAATGATCCAATATGGATCACAACTCGCTATTTTGGGAAGATTTTTGTCCCCAAAACTTTATACTAAATGACATGAGGAAATTTTCCTCCACCTTCTCTCGAGTGTACCATTTGGCCTTGCTTAGAAGTTGTAATTTTAACCCAATTTTTGAAAGTTCATGCTTCCCTTGTCTTTTAGTTTCACACATCTTCTACAAAAATGTTTATTTTTTCAACTTTGTTTGAGCATCTTGTGTCAAAATCCTCCACAAGAGGTAGGATATGTTCCCTTTCATTATTTAGCATGGAAGGCTCATAAAAATTCAGATTCTCTAAATTTAAAACTAAGTATATGAATCTGAATGGGCGTAGAATCATTCTATAGGAATTATCTCTCACCTTCTCTAGTCTCTCAAGGGGACCATATCCTAGAGCCTTGACATTATTACCAAGACCTTGTAGCCTCTATTTGTTCAGTTGTAACCATACTCTATCTCCCACCTTGAGCGAATTCTCTATTTTGTGTTAATAATGCATGGCCTTATATTTATCGTATGAATTTTACACTATCTTATGTACCTATATATGGATTTTCATAAACTTCTCAATAAATTGTCAACCCTCAAACCATCCCCTATAAGATCCTCTTTCACTCCTTGTTTCCCATATCCAATATCAAAAGTTGAATGAGGAAAATATTCAAAAAAATATTCAAATATAGATATACCTGTAAAATAGTGGACTAATTTGTTATAAGAGTGATGTATTCATACAAGCTTTTCATCCTAGGTCTTCGAATGATTGTAACCCCTCAGAAGATACACCTACGTTCCGTTGACCACTTATCTTTGCCCATCTGTATGAGGATGGAATTTTTTAAACCTATTTAAATTTGTGTTAATTTTCCCCCACAATTTCATCCAAAATATAGTGATAAATATTGTGTCAGACTAAAAAATTATCCTTGGTATTCCAAAGTACACCTAGAATTGTCTAAAAAAAATGTTTGGTACTCCTTTCCCATTGACGTTGTTTTTACAGGGCATCAAAACCCACATCTTATTGAACCTATCAATTACCACAATCATGTAGTCATGCCCTTTCTTCATTGTTGTGAAACCTCCCACAAATTCCATGGAAATTCTTTACCAAGGATGGATGGTTACAACTATGAGATGACATAGACCCTGTTTCATGTTACTAGGCTTATTTGTACAATAACTCATGCATCCTCTTATGAACCTACCTACATGTTCTTGCATTTTGGAATAATACACATACCTATGCAAGTTGGCCACTCTCTTCCCCATACCAAGCGCCCTGCAAACTTAGAGGAATGAGCCTCTCAAATCAGTTTCAATTGCTCACCTTTCGCAACACATGACATGTCTGACTTGTAGAGTAACCTATCCTAGATATTGTAGTCAATGATTTTATTTCCATTATCCACATGACTCTGACTCTATAGCTATTGAAAAACCTCCTTTAAGTCCTCATCTTCTATATATTCTCCTATGTTTGCATCATAGATGAATGGATCCATATGCATTAAAGATCCCAAATCTATGATATTTGATGTGGGTGGATTTGAAATCATTTCGGAAAACTTGTTTATGTCTCCCTTGTTATACTTGATCATTAAATGAAATTGTTGTAGAAATCCCATCCACTTAAAATACCTGGTATGTTATAACTTACATTTTTCCTGTAAGTATTCTACTAGTTGGCGATATTTGTGGATTATTGATGAGCTTTAGTATTGAAACAAAAGTCTCATAAATCACAAGGCTACCAAGTTTAATTATCAGCCTGGGGTTCGTACAAACTTAAAAGTGTGGCATAAGTATTCTAGTGGTTGGTGATATTTCTGGATTATTGATGAGCCTTAGTATTGCAACAAGAGTGTTGTAAATCCCAAGGCTACCAAATTTAATTATCAGTATGGGGTTTGTACAAACTTAAGAGGTGGAAGTGTTATATATAGAGTAAGCTAAGGTCTACTCAAGTCACTTTGAAGTAATGGACTAGTGATGGGCCTCCAAATTACACATAAATTAAGGCCCATCTAAAATTTCTTAGGCACATAAAAGCTATATTAAATATCTCCTTCTATACTTAGCTTTAATATGTTCTTAGGAAGGTTTATAGATAATTTCATATTATGTGCCAATATCATAAATTTTGCAGAATATTGAGAGAACATTGGGTAAATTTCGAATGAGATAATATAGTTAATTTCTTCCTACTATATGATGGACCAAGATTGGATAATAAATGAAAAAAATATCCTAAAATTGTTGACAAATTCTGGAGCTCCACAGATTGAGAAAATCTAGGAATGTGGTCCTTGTTATTTGATGGAGATTCCGAGTCTTGGGAACTAGATCCACTTTTTGAGGGATTTTGGAAGGGAAAATGACATCCTTTCAAGGAGAATGCTTCCTTATCATTTTGTATAAGTACAATTCAAATTTTCCTCTAGGGGCATGTACTTCTAGTAGGGATGTACTTGGATTGATTCAAATAATGAAGGTTAGTGCCATTTTTAGCTTCTAAAGCTTGGTCTCTTTCATAGGAATATGAGTGTCCTTAGGCATAGCCATTCCAAGAGCCTCTCAGGTCTCTTGTACAATTTATTTATTTTCTTTGAATGTATTTTTCACGTGCATCTCTTATTTATGCATTTACTATTTATGTTTCTTGTATTTCATACTGGTTAAAGGATTAAAATGAGTTTTTTTATAGGTTATTGTTCAAAAAGTATCAAGCATGATTCATCTATAGAACAAATTTGAAAAATCATGCCCATCATTGAGCTATTTGGATTGGTTTGCTAGTTCACAAATCTAGAATATCTCGGAGTCTCTTGTAGCAAAATAGTAGTAATTTTCTGCTATTTTTTAGCACATGTCAACGAGCCTATTTTGACTTTACTCCACCAATATCAATTCTTAAAAAAATTCAAGCTAATAACATAATTTACCCCATAGCATTTTCACTTGATTAGGTTAGGCATTTGGTAGGTTAACTAGATTACTAATTCTTGAATTTCCAGTTTTTAGAGTAATACTTTTCTACTATTTTTTTAGCAGATGTTAACAAGGGTATTTTTGAGTGATTTCACTTGAAATGGAGTCCTAAGACATCCTAATTTATAGCAAAATTCGTCACATATAATTTTTATAAGTATTCTAGTGGTCAATACCATGGGTTATCATAGTATCATGAATTCAACAAATCTACAATATTTTTAGATAACCTTGCTTCATAAACAAAAAAAAATGATAAAATCTAACATATTTCTGGATTCACAATTCTGACAAAGATATTTATAATGATATGCATGTTCGGTATATGTAAATCACGAGATTCTTAGCCATACCACTTAAGTTAACTTAATAATACACCCTATCCCCATCACTATGTTAGTGAATATATATTATTTTTGTAATTTATTAAAAAACATTTCTATGGACAAATTTATATGCTTATTTTATAATATATTACAATTTTTAAAGATGAAAAAAAGTTAATTTTTTAAGACCACAATATCTTTTTTATTTTTATTTTTTTATATAATTTTTCAAATCAATTGATTGAATCTAATTTATAATTTAATATTTATCACATTTTCATTAATTTACGAGTTTTAATTTAAAATTTTGTATTTTATACCATAAAAAGTATTTATTATTTATTTAATTCATTAAAATACTATCTATAATATTTTGTATATTAAAAAAATATTATTATTATTTTCCTTTGGGAGACCAAAGCCATAAACACAAAGGTACCAGGGGATACATCGAACTCGTTCCAACCCACGAATCCTTTTTTTTTTCTTCTTTTTCTTGACCGTCACCCTCCAGCCTTACGTTAGCACGATCAACATGATTTTCTTAGGGTGAGATGATTTTCTTAGGTGAGATGTGTTCTCTATTTATTATGGTAGAAATGTTATAATATTTTGTATGGTAATGTTTAATATGTTTAAATAATAATAATAACAATAATTTTGATAATTTATGGTTTTTTAAGAAATTTTTAATGCATAATTTTTCATCATATTTTTATTTAATGTAATTTATTTAAAGTGATGCATAATTTATGAATTTTCTTCTAGTGGTATTATTATTTAATGTATTCTATTTCTATCTACTAAGTGTTTTTTTTAAATTACAATTTTACAATTTCATTTAATTTAAAAATTGGGATTAATATTAGTTTCTTTCTTGCTTATTGGTTCCAGAGAGAGATATGGCTCAAGAGTGATTTTGGATTCTTAAGAATTTGTTGTCTTCCATTAATTATGTTTCAATTTATAAGTTTTTTCATAGTGATGTTTCACCAACTTACAAGGGTTTTAACTATTGCATTAAATAACAAGGTATTCCATGTGAAGGCTTTTTTGTTGTATTTCTTTAACCATTTTTCAATTTATAAGGTCTTCCATTATGATGTTGCACCATCACATTAAATAAATAGCAAGGTGTTTCAACTAAATATGAGTTTTTCTAGTTTCTTTTGCACTTGGTTTCATGTTAAATTTAATTTATTTACTCTCCTAAGAGGACCTCTCAAGCTGAGCATGGGAGACATGTAGTAATGTAATTTTTAAAGATTTGACTAAGTGAAATTTAGATAAAAGAAAAGAAAAATTTTAATTAAATTAAATTAAATTAAATAAATAAATAATCTAATATAGACATTTTAACTCACTTAACATAAAATAAATTAAAAAAATAAAATTAACACTCAAAATACAATTAAAAACTAAAAATAAAAATAACAACATAAAAAAAAAATGAGCCATGGTATTGAGAACTCATGGTATCCATGTGGAATATAGTCTATTCAAGGGGGAGATTAAACTATCCTATATCCATTTTTATTCGAGATCCAAGAGTCCAAAAACTTGGTAGATCTGGACTGAAGATGGATGTAGCGTAGTCAAATAAATGCTAGTTAAATGCAATTGAAAATAACATTAATAAATCAATATACTAGATAGTAAGAAAAACTCATTATTAAGCAGAATATTTAAAAATTAACAAAGAAGAAATCTCAGCTAACAAATTGGATTCTAAACATTTTTATTAGTGAAAATTATATAAAAATAATACTACTAATTGTAACTAATAATTAAACCGAATTAGTTCTATTTTAATTCTAGATCCACTAAACTTTGTGAGAGATCAAATTTCTTTTTACTCTAAAAAATGTGATTTAAGCTAGTTTAAATGTGTGCAGATGAGAAATGTTATTAAAATATTAATATCCAAATTTTAAATAAATATTTCTAACATAAAAACTATGTGATCTGTATTAAGCCATTTATTAATAATTTTATTTTTACTCTATTATCTCTTTTTTAAGTTTATTGTTAAATTATTTATTTTGTTGTGGATTAAAAAAAAATTGATCATTTATTTATATAGTGACTCTCATTACACTATTTCAATAAATTTTGATTATCTAAACTTAAATATAAATGCCCAAAAAATATTATTATCAAAAATCAGAATTTTAACTAGAATACCTTCTCAAAATTATATTTTCAAAAAATTTAAATTAAAAAAATATAAACCTTTACACATAAATAAACACATTAAATCTATTTATAAAGAATTGTGATAAATAAATGAAAAACAAATAATAAATCTATTTATAATAACTTTAGTATAAGAGTTACTTAAAAAAACCAATAATAAATCTATTTATGATAACTTTGTTATAAGAACTAATGAAAACTACATTTATAAATCCTTAAATAAACTAAACATAAACTTTCAAAGATAAATAATTAAAACATTTGTAGATCCATTTATCATCAACTGTAATGCATAACATTTATAAATTTAGGTTCAGAAAGGAAAGAAAAGTTGTTTATATTAAATTAAGATAAAAAGTACATTGTCATAATCATATGTGGACTGGCATCAACCGAGAAAGCATGATCTAAGGGCATCAGAATGAACATAATCATAAAACATTTCAGTCCAACATATCCTCCTGAAAATCATATGTCGACTGGCATATGCCCAGAAACCATGATCCAAGGCCATCAGAATGAACATAATCATAAAAATTTTCAGTCCAGCATATCTATTTTTGCATAGTAGAGAAAACAAAAAGCAGATTCCTGTTTCATTTTTTAATAAAGTTTTTGCTGTTTATCCCTCAATATTCTACATAGATCAAATTCGATGGGATCTTCAATGGTTTCAATATTTCTTTGGCCTAAGTACCATCTTTAGCCCCATGAAGTCAGAATTATTACAAATGTTAGGATACTAGGCCAAATTAATGTTACAATACTCGACCAATAAATGGTACTTGGCCAAAGATATAGTGAAACCAATAGAGATTTCATTTAATTTGATCTCCCTAGAATGTCTAGAGATCAGCCAATTGGAAATTAATCTCACTCTCTAAAATTAAAATCACCATTATGGACATTAAACATAGACTATAACAAAATAGATTTTATTTATTTACTCTTCTTGTACTATGTCAACTTTATTTAAACATCTCTTTACTTCATTTGATTAACTTGGCATGAAAATCATGTATTATTATCAAATACATTTCAGTTGTTGCTTAAACATCACTTGTTAACACAATTTCTCTAAGTGACTCTTTAAAATGTTTGTTATCCATTACTTATCTATCAAATTTGCTTTCTCATAGTAACATATTTGTCTTTTGGTCACCTTAAAGAGCTATAGGCCAACCAATACTGAAAAGGTTTAAACTGTATACTATCAGATATGTCTAGTTTACTGTTCCTTACATACAATAACATAAAAAAGTAAATGCTACCCGAAATATGCATGGTCAAAAAATAGAAAAGAGAGGAACTCAATCATCCAAAGACTCAATCGGTGTCGGGTCCTTAACACTAGAACCGGACATGTCCACTTGATGCATGCTTTGGAGTTGTCAATCTATGTGGCCCAGAATAACATTTTTATGGTGTTGTGCAAGGTGAATTTCTTGAATGTCTCTCCTTATCTCATTTAAAATGGAGGCAACGTTTAGGTCCCCTCCAATTTCCTGAATGCTGATAATTATCTTAGCGAGTACACATTTTAGTGTCCAATGTGTATGAATAGATTGTTGGAATAATCACAGTCTGCTCCTCATGTTACCAGGATCCTTTAGAAATTCCATTTCTTCCACTCATATTTTCCCTTCCTCCTTAGTGTTGCAATCTCGTTCCCAACCTGAGATAAGTGATCTAGCTTGTGGCAGAATACCTATGGAGTAGGCATCGAAAATGTTTTCCATTACCTCTTTACCTAACTTCCTTCCTCTCTTACTAGGGCCCACTGTAGGCTTACTCGGTTTCTATTTGCCTTTATCTTTGGCCTCCTTTTTTGCTACCTTGCCATTAACCATACTATTTTTCAATACAGACCATTGGATTGACTGACAATGTCGGGGCAAGTCCATGACCAGTGCTAGAGAAACACCTGTATAGAAATTAGAGATACCTGTATATTGCAACATAATTTAAATAATTGTTTTAATGAAACAACAGTGAAAGAGATCCGGACTGTCAGGACTGACATCCTTGTAATTAGCAAGCCAATACATTTCATCATTCCTCCTTCCCATCATCCAACGATTTAGAAGGGTGGCGATATGAAGTTTCTTTTCCTCGCGCAACAGAAAATGCATGGCTAAAATATTTCCATTCTCTTGCAAGAATTTAATAGGTCGAGGCCAGAGACTCCCATGACGAGAAGTGAATTCCCTGAGCACCCAAAGAAAAAAAACCTAACAACAATAAAACACCCAATGAAGCAACCAAAACTTCCGCAAAGTAGAACAAAGACGCCTTGTAACAAGAATGAACCCCTTAGGAACCAGAATGAGCCCCCTTGTAACAGGTATAGGAATAAAACTCCTTGAAATAGGATGTCACCACTAGTAACATAATTGAAAACCCACAACCCTAACAGAAAACCAACAGGACACCCCACATGACCCCAGAAGGAAGGATAAATATCAGTATAAGTTGATTCGGGGCCACCCTTATTACAAAAAGACTGAGTGGCTGAGACTCTGGATAAAGAACTAAACTGAGCGTTGCTGACAAAATGGTCATTGAAAGCGATGCAATAAATTTAATAAGCCTGGCAAGACGAACTACTGGGGTTGCATACAAAGCGGAAGGTCAATTGCATGGTGCAAAGGGGAAAGAAAATAAGACAAGTAGAGTCCATATGTGAGAAAACCAAAAAAAAAGAAAGAGATGCAAAACTGGAACAGAGCTTGTACCCTCTAACTACTACCAGCAAGCATCCAGACAAAAATTGTCGTTAAACACACACATGGTGTATGAGAAACTAAACACACGCATAGAAAGATAAGCATGAGATACTCATATTATTCACCATAGATGTACATTTATAATGCAATGGTATGGCTCTTGGATTCATCTTCCAAGGTCACTTGGACTCCTTTGTGACTCTTCACCTTCCACACCTGCCCATAGAGGATTAGGTGTTCAACATTCCCCCCTTAATCCGAGGGGGTATGTGTGAGTCCAAGAAGAGAGTTGTAATATAAATCTTCAAAACATGCATGGCAGCACTTAGACTGATTCAACTCTCTGAAATGTTGGCAAAAAGAGGTGGTTTAAGGATGACCACCAACATTGGAACTCAATGCTTATTACAGTTCTCGGAACTCTTCCAAAACTGGCAAGAATCTATGGGCTTCTGGTAGAGGAATTGTCCCTCATATTTGAAGAGGGAGACCTTCAACTTAAAAGAAGGGAATTCTACAACCTATGATGGTTTAAGGATGACCACCAACACTGTAATGCTTGATGCATTTCCTGGAACTCTTCTAAAGCTAGAAAGAAGCTAAAGTCTTTCGCTAGAGGAAGTGTTCTGAAAGAGGAAGAATATCAACCTCACATAGATGGTTTAAGGTTGTCCATCAACCAAAGGCATCCTCATGGGCATCCGTGTCTCTGGCTACAACTCTGAATCTGGAATGATAGGTTGTGGCTCAGGCTCGCTTGAACTGTTGTGTCTCTGGCTACAACTATGAGTATGGAATGAGAGATTGTGGCTCAGGCTCTCTTGATGTAGTGTCGAAGATTTTATATGACCACCATTTTCCCCCCTGTACGGTACAAGGTGAGATGATGGCAAAAACTCAACTGCAATATTGTTCAATATTCAAGAACAAGTTCTGACATGTGACTTAAACATCTTCTTGGCTGTTGATGCCTATTGCCAAGAAGCGATCCATCCAAGGTGAATCTTTGTTCTTGCAGGAGGCTTGTTTCTGAAGCATCTGTGTGAAGAATGGGTGTGTTGACCATATTTATTTCATGGGTGAAGATCGAAGCAATGATCTTTCATATGGCCAACTTGATCATAGTGTTGGCATTTCACAATATGTTGTTGTTGTTGCTGTGGAAGAGGAGCAGGATCTGGAATACCTGCAGGTGAACTGTCATGAAGAAATATGGCACTCTGAAATTTGATGGGCTTGTAGTAGTCTGAAATATGAAAGGAAAATTCCTTGTCATATCTAAGACCAGTTCTGTGCTTGTTGTGGACAAGCTCTTCCTAAGGTCTAATGATGGGCTTGGGAAGTGCAGACTAAATTTTTGCATTTGCATGTAAATCTGCTCTTGTACAAGGAACCGAATGTGAATTGACTGCATCTTTATATTATTTCTGTTGATGGGAGTCCCTCTGAATATGTTTAGAATGATGAATCCACTGTTGTAATTCTTCTTGTTGTACCTAGGATACAAGCTGCAAAAAAAAAATCTTCTCATGTGCATTTTGTAGGCATTTTTTAATGTCAAAAAATGTCCTTTTGCTGATCTTATCAATAGTGGAATGTATAAGAGTGTTCAACAACTCTAATGCAAAATCAATCTCAGCCGTTTTTTTTTTTTTTTTTTAAACAACTCAGGGCTAACAAGTGAATGGGTGTAGCAACTCAAATGGTGAAGGTATAAGAGGAAGTTCAAGGGTTTTATAAACAGTCCTATGTTAATACAAAGAATTTTCTTAAAGATCCCAATAAATTCACGTTAGAAGATTGATAACTTTAGTAGATTTGTATGCTCCAAAATGTGATTCCTCAATGGCATGGTAACAATCCTTCTAAGGCAAACTACGATAAGAGAGCCACTAATGTGACTATGAAGATGTATTTATTTTCTTGAGATTGAGATTGGATATATCTCACAGGCCAAGGCCTTGTAATGGCGAGATCTGAAACGATTGACCCTCTTGAAATACCTATCATTAACACTTAAAGAACATTCGTCGGAGGGTATTATTCAACTGGAGGAGGGGAATTTTGTGAGCATGACGAATATGCGAGCTTTGTCCTTCAAATACATTGATTCCTCTCAAGGTTCTTGCGGCATCATCAAGCTTCCCAAGCATATTGAGTTCATGCACCAACTTGAAATTCTTCATTTAAAAAGTTGTGTAATGCAGGACTGGATCTTTCGGATTCAGAACCTCATGGAGTAGCCGCAAGCAAGCAAGAATCGGATTCTTTGTGATTCTTTGTGAATGCCAAAGCAAGGTCACTACTTGATGAAGTGGATGCAAGCTAGTGAGAATTTGTTCTACAGAGATCGTAGAGCGTTGTTGTGGAATGAGCCTGAAGTCTGAACCTTTCCCACCCCAAAGTTAAAATGGGTGCAATCTTGCTGCTGTCGGTAACTGCTGCAAGTTGATCCAAAAGTACGTGGTTCTCCAGTCATCTACCGGCGCTCATTTCTTGAGAGGAAATGTTTAACAAAGGAGGAGATTTATGAAGCTTTTCGGCGTGTACCAGATCTTCCCTTTAATGAATTTCTAACTAAAGAAACTGTTCAAAGTCAAGATACATGATCATCACCTCCCAGTACTGTACAAAATAGACCCCTAGTTCAAACGTTGTAGCATACAGTGGCTCCACTAGTTACAACATCGACGACCCTCTTGGTTCAACCAACCCATTTTCACTGGACAAATATGATTTTTGCTGTAGTATTGCTCACTGCAATGGATGCTGGTGCCGGTGTGTTGTTCAAGAATGCAATTATTCCAAAATTGAAAGCTTGGATATGGCAAGTAACTTCTGAAGTTGATGAAACTGAGTGGAAGAAGGCTCTAGAGCGAAGTCCAACTGCAGAAGCTGCAACTGCTGCAAAAGTTGTTGCTATGGTAGCATCTGAGGTGGCTAATGTTAGTCGAGAACTGGTCAAATCAAGAAATGAAGATAGGAAATATTTTCAGGGCTTGCTGAGGTCTGTGGAAGGAAAAATTGACGAAATGAAGTCAATGAAGACTACTCTTAAGTACATACAAAGTAGTAGGCATGATTTTCATACTCCAAATGGAATTTTGGAGGATCAAGTTGAAAGTGAGACACACACGGTGAAAAATAATGGCACTTTGGGAGCCATTTCACCTATAAAGCACGTAGATTGGAGAGGAATTTGTGAATCAAATGCAAGAACGTCATAGTGGATGCGGATGTATGAACTATTGATAAGGGGTCAGTGAGGCCTTCATCTGCACCTGTGAGTGTTGAGCCCAGTCTTGCTCCACATTCAAAATCATACATGGAGGTAATGGGAAAATCACCGCATCTCAGCGGTCCAAGGGGAAGGTAGAGTAGATCAAGTTATCGCACATGAGAAGGTTAGAATGTTGAGTTCACATCCCCTCACCTGGTATGTTCTTTACCTATTCACTATGCTTGTTGCTGCGAATTATTATGACTCTAAGGTCTTCAACCTAGATAATTTTTCTGAGTTTTACACCTCATTATTCTGGGGTTTTTCCCTTTCATTTGGGTTATGCAATGGTGGTCCTCTGGATTGGGTTTATAATGACAATTTTCTGGTCTTGGGTTGTAATATTTGGTGCATGGGCACTATGGGTTTATAAGTGTTGAACACCTAATCCTCTATGGGTAGGTGTGGAAGGCGAAGAGTCACAAAGGAGTCCAAGTGACCTTGGAAGATGAATCCAAGAGTCACACCATTGTAATATAAATGTACATCTATGATTAATACAAGGGTAACTCATGCCTATCTTTCCCATGTGTGTGTTTAGTTTCTCATATACCATGCGTGTGTTTAACATTGTATCAGAGCTACAGGTGAGGTCCTAGCTTTTTAAGGTTTGTCTAGCTCTATTTTAGCTCTTTTGCTGTTGTAATTCCCTCTCTATCGTTTGGCCCCTACGCTGCTCAGCCCTGCCTCTGTCGATGCAGTGATTTTCCCCATTCCCTTTGGATCGCTGAGATGCGGTGATTTGCCCATTACCTCCATGTATGATTTTGAATGTGGAGCAAGACTAGGCTCGACACTCAAAAGTGCATATAAAGGCCTCACTGACCCCTGATCAATAGTTCATACATCCGCATCCACTATGATGTGCTTGATATTGGTAATATGTGTGGTCTGTACCTATTCTAAAACTTAGTACAGTTAGAGAATATATGGCAGAAGAACAGTTGGAAATAACAGTAAATGGACCATGCTAAACAATGTATGCTAAAAAACATACTTGTCAAGTATTATCCAGCAAATAAGAATTATGTTTTTATGGTAACAAAAAAAAATACAATCAGGAATCGATATGACTAGGAAATTGTAACGATTGATCTTATTTTTAAAATAAAACCTTTATAATGTTTTGGATAAGGAATATTAGTAGGCCCATGGGTCAAGAAACCAATTGTAACGAGTGATCTTATTTTTTAAATAAAACCCCTATAATGTTATGAGTAATGAATATCAGTAAGCCCAGGGTTCAAGAAGCCAAGCCCCACATCTACAGGGCAGGGATCATGGTCCCCTCGCCACTAATATTTTTAGTGTAAACAAAAAAAAATCTTACAATGTTTAAGTAAATATTGAAAGCTCAAAAGAAAACCAATTTCCATGGAAAATTTAACTCATAGCATATGTTTGGTCAATTTAGTGTGTCCTAAATTGCTACATTAATTTATCAATTCGGGATTCGTAAGTTGATGAAGTGTGGCGCACTATATGTGCAAGATAACCTATCTCTTACTTTTTTTCATTTTTGAATTTTTATGAAATTCTAAAAGACAAGTATGGAGACAAATATTCAAGACAATGATGTCCTTCTAATGATTTTCCAAACTTCAAAAGAATTTTAAAAGACACAATGACAAAATTAATTCTTCAAAGAAAATGAAATTGCATCACTATTCTAGTCAAACAAGCAGTGAACTACTGATCATGAAACTCATTATCCTTGCTGCTCTCCAAATACAAAAGAGACTATGCTTAAAGAAATCCAAGAGTTGCAACAAAGTGAATCTAAATCAAATTACATCAACTTATATTCTGATCCCTCACATTAGTCCAGCTATGGCTTTCGGAGGTAACCATAAACAACTTGAGCAACCTGATATCTAACTTGCAGAAAAAGAAACTAATATCAAACCACACACTCATACTTCAATCCCTCACCATTAGTCCAGCTATGGCTTTCGAAGGTAACTGAAAATGACATGAGCAATTTAATATTTCTAACCTGCAGAAAGTAAACTAATATCAAACTACACACTCATAATTCAATCCCTCACCATTAGTCCAGCTATGGCTTTCGGAGGTAACTGAAAATGACATGAGCAATTTAATATATCTAAATCTAACTACTGAAGCAAATGTGCAAGACTGAAATAAACGAAGCAGTACTGGAATTAAACAGAAACTAAGAAAAGTAAATTAGCAGCAGAACAATATTGATTCCATGTCATTAGTCAAAAGATATGCAAATGTCTGGGCTGCCTATTTGTAATCTGAAACAAGAACACTGATCAGTTAACAACAACATAAAACATGAAAGATTATGGTCAGAAGTAAAATGTAAAGCATGAAATCTTATGAACAGAGATGAAGCATAAATACCATGAAAGATGCAATGTATAAACACGTGAATGACTTATAGCACAATGAACTTAAAGAAATAAAACAAGAAACTATACAGTAATGCACAAAACCTCAACGTGTGCAGGGGCCCTCTGCACCAGCCTCGGGCAACAGCCTTCAAATATGAATTATGCTTGGAAACAGAGTCTTCTTATATATTAAAATGCAGTCATAACAGAGAAATGATATTACAGAACAGTGGCAACGCAATTACATTACAGAGCTATATGGAGGCTAACTATTATGCGTATGAAAACGCGTTATTTATAACAAAGGTGATATAACTAATTGCCTAAAGTTTGTGCTAATAGAAACACATGAACCATCACGTCCAGAGATCCAGTATCATGGCCACAGTGAGGAGTAAATCTATGAAGAGTGGATGTTGGATTCGGCTTATGGAGCCATGTACAGGTGTTGATGTCTCTCCCGTAAATTAGAAACGGTCGTACAAATATTCACGTGATGAGAAATAGAGTCTTGTCACTGTGGGACTCTACGGTTGACTTCCACTTGGCCACCTTTGACCACAGCCTCCTTAGGTGAATTTGCCCTAGCCAATAGGACACGATCCATGTCCACATCATTTCTAACTTGCCCATGTGGCTTGATTTGCCTGAAGACACCTGCAACATAGACTTTCACAAAATGGCCATGGAAAGTTGCAGCAGCTGCAGAAAGTGGCAAGATTCCGCAGCTAAATGAGCAAAAATCTAAATCAAACAGCGAACACAAAACATACTTAAAAACCATTTTAGATGCTCTTTTACAATTAATATGCAATGATATTGACAACTTAGAAGGTTCAGGTGAATGATAAAGGTCTAGAAAGGTGTATAGGAAAGATGCAGATTTGAGACTCAACATACCCCCACTGTGAAGGTGTTGCATGTCCTCATGCAACCAAAATTTTGATAATCCTTCTTCAGTTCATATGCCTTGACACTTAAGCCAGTACATCCAGTCCTCTCTTCCTCTTCCTTGGTGCTGCTAACATCCCGGGCTTCTTCATTAAGCATCTGAATTTGATATTAAAAAGTGCTCTGGTTAACTTCTGGCATTTCTTCTTCAATTTCCTGTTCTTCTTCTGCCATAGTCCCAGATGTAGCATGGTATTATCATGAATGATTTTGTCCAATTTTCTTTGTTCCTTCAATGTCTCATTTTGATTTTTAATGTGTCTATTTAAAAGCTCTAGCTCAAAGATTTCTTGTTTCAGTGATTGGACTAGATCATCTTGTGCTGTGTGAGGCTGAGTGGACGAAGTACTGGGACCCGTAGCTGCTTTTTCTAAATATTCTATATAATCATATACTTCTTGCTGCTTTGGGTCTATATCAGGTGTCGTTTTTATTGGGCTGTCCCCAAAATGCCGTGGAGGAGAGTTGTCTTCAAAATCTGGCTGAGAAGGGTTCACATCAACGTCTGGCTGAGAATGGGATGTACTATGTTCAATGTCTGACTGAGAATGAAATGAACTAGGTTCATTGTCT
Source organism: Pinus albicaulis (assembly GCA_034641835.2). Taxonomy (NCBI): domain Eukaryota; kingdom Viridiplantae; phylum Streptophyta; class Pinopsida; order Pinales; family Pinaceae; genus Pinus; species Pinus albicaulis. The sequence goes on from CM076572.1 coordinate 1,115,525,768, forward strand.
GACTGAGAGTGAGATGGACTATGGTCAGCTGGGGATTGTTCAGATGTTTCTTCTCCCAAATCAATAAAATGAGGTCCTTTCATTTGCATTTTCCTCAACTTCCCCTTAAGCCTGGAACTTCTTCTCACACGCTGTGGACCACTGTCTTTTGCTTTTGTTTTCCTTTCCCTTTCTTCTTGGCCATAGATAACTGTTATTGAAGGTGAACTAATCTCTCAGATAACACTTGATGATCTTCTTCGGAAGAAGGGGTTTGATGCATAGCCTCAATACTTTTTCTCTCTTTTGATGTTATTGGCTTTTTACCCTTGGTTTCTTTCTTCCTCCTTTTTGACAGTCTCTCTTCCCTACTAGTTCTTTCAATTGTAGTAGTAGGAGTACTTTGAGTTTCATCATTTGTTCTTTTTCTCCTACTCCTTCTTGATGTGCTACCTTCAGGAATTTCATGGGGTTCTTCAAAGAAATTTATGATCAAAAATTGTTCCCATGTGTCCTTGTTTTCTTTTAACTGTTTTTCAATCAAAATTTTCACAAGACCATGGTGATATAGATGTGGTTCTACATCCCATAAATGTTTCTGAATGGTCACAGACATCTTCTTCAAACTATTTAATAGAAAGTATGGCAGATTGAGGGTCTGGTTATCTAGAAAGTTCATCAGCAATCTGGTATGGTACATATACATTGACCCAAAACGGCCCTCACAGGTGATAAATTTTTGAATAACTAGCAGCAAAGTAGTCCCTTCCTCTTTCAAAGCATGAACATGAATTCCTCTTTTAAAAATAGTTATGTCCATACCTGGGTTATGTAGAATTATTCTCCAGGCTTCATCACTAATGCTTTTGTTCTTAAACCAACGTTCACCCTCTTGAGGAAGTTCTGTGGCAGATGCTATAGATGCCTCATTCACCGTAAACTTAAGGTCTCCAATATCTACCTCCATGCCATTGAAAGACCTTGCAAAAGCTTTTGTCACCTCTTTATGGTAGCCTCTAAACTTTTGGATAAACAGCAGCCACTTTGCCTTCTTCAATATATCCCTGACTTGCGGGTATCCTTCCATGAATTTAGGTCCCTCTGGTTCTGCTCTCAACAATTTACCCATCCTTCTTTTTGCTCTTTAAAAACTTGCCTGCGTGAGGAGGGTTCAATGGAAGTAGGACGACTGAATGAACGGAAATGAGCACGATGACTGTAGGCAAATATCAGAGAATGGGTATATAGACTGTAGCGTAACGGAGAAAAAATGGGGTGAAGCGGAACAGAGAAGGGTTACGTGAGCTCAGTGGAAATACGGCTGTGAGATTAATAGAACAATAGGAGGAGTATAACAAATCCGGCAGTGTTCAAAATTTAGTGGCTGCAGAGTAAATGTAAGAACGTTTATACAACGGCTACGGATTTCATGCGGCTGAAAGAAGCCGTAGTCAAATCAACCACATTTCATCATCACAGGTGGAGTATCAGAGTTTGAGTGAAGATCGGAGGTTTAATTATGGGACCGTTTGAAAATGAATGTGGGAGGATCATATGGAGATCGTGAAAGGGTTACGGAGTTTGTCAATATAATCATTGCACATAATGGAGCTATGGTTCATAACTATATAAAAATGTGTTTTAAATGCTATTTGAAATAAATTTTACTCATACCTTGGAATTCTTGCCATTTTCCTTGGTCTTCAATTAGTTGCTCCTCATTGATATCTTGAATGCCCCATGTCTTCATAATTGCTCTTCATACCTGCATTTGATTTCATGATTGTGGAAATAACATTTGGTTGTACATTCTTTTGAAAAACAAAGTGGTAGCTGTGGAATCTGCTTCTGGCTGCGGAAATTGGTGTCAGCTGCGGAAACAGATGTCAGCTGTGGAAACTGACACAACTATTATTTGGGTGAATGGAAACGAACGGATGACAATTGACTAAATGGAAATGGCCATGAAAGAGAATTTTATTGGTGAAATGGAATGAAATAGATAAAATGAAGTGAAATGGAATGAAATGGAGTGAAATGAAGTGGAATGAAGTGGAATGGGTGGTCACAAAACTTGTGAAATGAAAGAGAACTTTTTTTTTTTGGAAAATATAGGGTGTTAGGTGTTCCTGATTTTCACCCTACATTTTCTGTATAAGACTGCCAATCAATGATTGGTTTTCAGGCTTATACAAAATATTTTTATTTTTATTTTTATTTTTATTTTTTATTTTTTTATTTTTATTTTTAACTAAAAAGAACAAAAGCTAGGCTGGTGGAGAAGAAGAATTCTTTTGTACCAGCCTGATTGCAGAATTTTCTTGAAACATTTTGAAAAATTCCTCTTTTGAGAGTGGCTTATGATAAACTTTCAATCTGTGGCCATTCACAATAAGAGGAGTTTGAAACTCATCAATGGTCTTGATTCTTACCGCTCCATTGCTAAAGATCTTGTCAATCTCATATGGCCCAAGCCAATGAGTCTGAAATTTTCCTTGAAAATCTTTAAACTTGGAATCAAATAACAATGCCCAATCTTGATCTAGGTGGATATTGGTGGCCACCCGCCTATTCCACTTGGGCCCCCACCATTGTCTCTTTCAGTTTTTCAGTTTCGGCATAACTTACTATTTTTAGCAGTTTTTCGGGTCCTGAACTTCTGGAGCCGTTTTGAGGCCCTAAACGACGTTTTTTGGGTATCGCTTTACCAGCGAATTGGATCATCCAATTCGTCCCGATAGTTGTATTCCTTGGATAGAGCTTTCTAATGATGTATCATGTGCATCAAACGGAGATAGTATGCCAAAGTTACATCCCTGGGAAGTTGAAACACCAATTTACCCAAACGGGGCCCATAGTTTTGGCGCTTCATCTCCTAGGGTTAGGTTTTTGGGATGTTTAGGGTTCTCCATTGTTTCTCAATAATAAATAGGCCCTTGAGCCTTATTGTAACTCAGTTCAGAGGCCTGTAGCCGCCACATCTCTTCTCATAGATAGCTACCAATGCCCTAGCTAGTTTTATTTGCATTCTGTCTGTAAGAAAATTTCAGTTCTTTGATATTAATGAAATGAAGTGTTAATTCCGCTGCATCTCTGTATTTATGGTTATATTTTTATTCTGTTGCGTTCCTACATAAATCTGGATTAGTGGTATCAGAGCGGTCTGCTTTTCCTCAATCCTTCTTTGCATGTCCCCAACGAGGTCGGGGTATAAGGAGCTAGGGCTTGATCTGGTGGAACCTTTGCAAGATCAGCCTCGCAAACCTCGACGGACGCCCATGGGGGATTAAAAGAAAGATGAGGGAGTAGGAGATCCTATCAAAATATTGCTCGAGGAGGCCCTTGAAAAACAAAGGAACGTGATGATGGATAACTTTGCTCAGATCCTTCAACGGCTGCCCACCGGCGGCGCATCTGCATCCAGTAGCCACTCTGGAGTGGCGACTCCTTCTAAGGTACAAGTAAATTTTGACATTCCCATATTTGAGGGTCAAATAGATGCAGATGCCGTAGATAGATAGTTGAATCTATTAGAAGGACATTTCTCTGTTCATGACTTTTCAGACCGGGAGAAGATTATTTTTGCACTCCTCAAATCTACCCCCCATGTTCAGGACTAGTGGGAAACCTACTGTGAGAACAAGGACCAGACATAACCGTCTCTGTTCTCGGCCATACCAACTTGGAATTCTTTCCGAGACGCCGTCAAGGAACAATACTATCCCGTGGGGAGCTATGAGGACAAGTACATACAATGGACCGTGCTGCGACAACAAAGGGATCAAGATGTGCATGAGCTAACGAATCTGTTCCATACCCTGCGCACAAAGTTGGGTATCAAAGATTTAGAGAAACATTTGGTGCTAAAGTATTGTAGCTATCTGCACGGATACATTCAGGAGGAAATGGAGTTCCTCGATATCTCCTCGCTTGGTACGGCATACCGGTATGTTGCCAAGATTGAGCAGAAATTCAAACAGAAGAAGCGAGACTTTGGATCTGTGAATCAAAAGCAAGGGAAAGGTGCTTCCAAACCGTAGAACAAAGGACAGAGCCAAGGCATGGCGGCTAAAGACAACCTATCAAAGCCACAAGAAAAGAACAACACCGCAAACCCAAAGAAGGACACAGGAAAGTGGTGTGAGTTCCATAAGAGCTCCACTCACAACACAAGTGAGTGTCGGGCGAAGAAGTCGCTAGTGGCCGAGATGAGGGCTTCTGAGTCAGATGCATGCTCCGAATCTAAATTAGAACCTGAAAAGGGGAATGAAAAAGGGAAACAAATTATTGATGTGGAGCCCAACGCCACTGTTGCCACTACAAAGGTCTAGAAGGAGGAACCGGAAGATCCGGAGGGGGGAGGAACGTCTCTTCCACTCCCGGATGTGGGTAAAGGGCTCCCCTTGTATAGTTCATTGTCGACAATGGGAGCCAAAAGAACCTCATTTCAGCAAACACCGTGAAGCGGGGCTTGGGCTTGCCGACCACGACTCACCCACATCCATACACCATCGGGTGGGTTCACCAAGGACGAGATCTCCATGTCGGCCCGGCGGTGCCACCTTCCCTATAGCATCAAGCCCTTTGCGGATGAGGTATTATGTGACGTTGCTCCTATTGATGTTTCGATGTATTATTAGGACAACCATACTTGTGGAAGCGTCATGCCGTGTATGAGTCTCGACCTCGTTACGTTATTATTACTTTGGGAAATAAGTTGTACAGGGATACCGGAGGTACCACCTCCTACGACTATCTCTTTGGTTACCGTAAAACAATGCGGTAAGCTCATTTCCCAAACCAGGGGAGATTCGTTTTTCTCGATGATCCGCCCCCGGGGCAAGAAGAAGATCGTGGCCACGACCTCCGGACAGGGGCCCCCTCTACACGACAACAACAAATGGATAAGGTTGTGGAGGAGTACGGGGGACATCTTCACCTCGCCCACGGTGGTTTCCTCTCGCACCGTCAGGGTCAAGCACCCGATTGATCCGACCCCCGAGTGCGCCGCTACCCAATGGACCAATCTATCGGCGCTTTGTTCCGGGAAAATGTTGAAATCAAGAGGCGATTTAGGAGTCATTGCAGAAAGGTCACATCGGACCAAGTTCATCACCATGTGGGAGTCCGATCGTGTTGGTACAGAAGAAGGATGGGACATGGAGACTCCGTATTGACTATCGGGCGCCGAACAAGATCACTCGTCCGGAATAGGTACCCAATCCCACGTATTGATGACCTCTCGGACCAACTCCAAGGTGCAAAATATTTCAGTAAGATCGACTTGAAGTCCGGGTATCACCGGGTACCAATTGAACCCTCCGATGTGTGGAAGATCGCCTTCAAAGCCAAGGAAGGCCTTTTTTGAATGGTTGGTCATGCCTTTCGGGTTGACGAATGCTCCCACAACCTTCATGAGCATGATGGACGACATCTTGCGGCCATTCACCAACTCATTCGTAGTGGTGTACTTGGATGACATTCTGATCTTCAAAGCAACACTTGGGAAGAGCACCTTCATCACATCCGACAAGTCCTCCAAACACCGTGGCAACACAAGCCGTGTGCCAATCCGGAGAAGTGCACGTTTGGCATGACCCAAGTTCAATATCCGGGATACATTATTGATGAAAGGGGGGGGGGTGCATGTGGATCCAGCCCAAGATCCAAGTCTTTCGAGATTGGCTAGCCCCGACCACTATAACAGAGCTTCGCAGCTTTTCCCGGGTCTTGCTAATTTCTACCGCAGATTCGTGTTGGGATTCTCTCATATCACTTGGCCCTTGAGTCAAGTCACCAAAGGAGGAGCAAGAGCAAAAATTCTTTTGGTCGGAACCTCAACGAAGGCGTTCAAAGAATTGAAAAAATCGCCTCTATTCCGCCGGTGCTCACCTTACCGGACTTGCAGCAGACCATTTGAGATCGAGATAGATGCCTCCGACTATGCTATTGGGGCGGTTCTTACTCAACAGGGGACATCCAATGGCATATCACGAGTGAGACATTGTCCGAGACAGTTCGCAAGTATCCCACCTATGATAAAGAAATGTATTCCATTGTGCAAGCCTATCGACAATGGAAGCATTACATTTTGGGGAAGGAAACAATCATCCACACGGACCACCGACCCCCTGCAGTTCATACGGACACAAGGGAAGTTGTAGAATGATCGCCATCGAAGTGGTCCACATATCCGCAACGGTTTCATTTGAACATCAAGTACAAGAAGGGTAGCACCAATAATGTTGCAGATCGCCTCAGCCCGACCACCGATCGTGGCGCTCACCACCGTGCTCAACTCTTGTGGGCACGAGACTTCGATTGGTCGCTTCTCTATGAGAGTGACCCGGAATTCAGCCACACTTACAAGGCACTCTTGGGGGGGGGGCGAGGCAAGTTCCAAATTTTCACCTCCAAGATGCACTTTTATGTCACTTGGGACACCTTTGTGTTCCTTCAAGCAAGCGTGCCAAGATGATATGGGAAGCACACTACGGTCGAGTCACCGGGCATTTCGGGGTCGAGAAAACAGTAGCAATACTACGAAGTATTTCTATTGGCCAAACCTTCGACAGGGATGTCGAGAAGCACATTAGATCCCGCATCGCTTGTGCCATTGCCAAACCAACCATCAAGAAGCAAGGCCTATATACTCCACTACCTATCCCTAGTCGACCTTGGGAATCCATCTCCATGGATTACATGTCGGGCCCGCCCTCTACTAAGAATGGCAATGATCGTGTTTTCATGGTCGTTGACGGATTCTCGAAGATGGCCATTATGGCGGCTCGTAAGAAGAATATCACGAGCGAAGCTACCGCTAAACTCTTCTTTGAACGAGTATGGGTACACTTTGGGATCCCACAGCCTATCATATCATATCGAGATAGCAGGGTTCCTCGAGCACATTTTGTTTCGACCTCCGGCCAATGTTGGACACAAAGCTCACCAAGTCCACAGACTTTCCATCCCCAAACAGATGGCCGGACGGAGGTCGTCAACGTAATGATTGTACACATTTTGCGCATGTACAATTCAAAGCATCCCCCGCACATGGGACGAGAGCCTCCCCTATGTACAACATAGTTATAACTAGGGCTCTCCACAATTCAATTGGCCATAGCCCCTTTCAGGGTGGGCTTGGGATTCCATCCACTATGTCGCATTGACGTAGCCATGCCATTTGCGTACTGCTCGAGCCGATTCAACGCACGTCCCGATCCGAAGTTGACAAAGCAAGTAGCTTCATCGAGCGCATTCAACACATCCACCAACAGGGTTCATGATATATTGGACAAAGCCAATGCGAAGTACAAGCGGCGCCATGATCAACACCGGGTGCCACACAACTTCCGGGTGGGCGATAAAGTATGGCTGCATTTGCGTAAGGAGCGCCTCACCGGACCTCACCGCAAGCTTCGCCCCGCTCCGATACGGGCCGTACACCATCACCAAGGCTATAGGGAACAATTCTTTTGAGCTTAGTATTCCACCATTCCCTTGGTCTACACCCAGTCTTCAATGTGGATCGCCTTCGTCCTTACTTCCCACCTCTATCGGACACTTAAAACATTGCGGAACAACTCACACCAACAGAGTTAAACCCTGGATCGCATGGAACAGGGCCACCACGGATTGTATCATGGACATGCAAATTAAGAACACTCACCAACAGAGGATACAACTCGTATCGGGTTGTCAAAGCCGGCCAACTCCTCGCACCAAGGAAAGTGGTTCACCGGGGACCAAGTTCGACAGAAATTTCCTCATCTCATGGAGGAACTTAACGCAATGGGGGACCATTGCTTCCTAAGGGGGGAGGAATGATCCGGGTGTATATTGGTGGCCACCCGCCTATTCCACTTGGGCCACCACCATTGTCTCTTTCAGCTTTTTTTAGTTTTGGCATAACTTACTATTTTTTAGCGAGTTTTTCGGGTCCCGAACTTCCGGAGCCGTTTTGAGGCCCTAAACGACGTTTTTTGGGTATCGTTTTACCGATGAACTGGATCATCCAATTCATCTTGATAGTTTTAGTCCTTGGATAGAGCTTTCTAATGATGTATCATGTGCGTCAAACGGAGATAGTATGCCAAAGTTACGTCCCTCGGGAAGTTGAAACACCAATTTACCCAAACGGGGCCCATAGTTTTGGCGCTTCATCTCCTAGGGTTAGGTTTTTGGGATGTTTAGGGTTCTCCATTATTTCTCAATAATAAATAGGCCCTCGAGCCTCATTGTAACTCGGTTCGAGGCCTCGTAGCTGCCACATCTCTTCTCAAAGATAGCTACCGGTGCCCTAGCTAGTTTTATTTCCATTATGTCTATAAGCAAATTTCGGTTCTTTGATATTAATGAAATGAAGTGTTAATTTTGGTCGCATCTCTGTATTTATGGTTATATGTTTATTCTGTTGCGTTCCTACATAAATCTGGATCAAATATCCTTCTTGAAATTTCTTCTCTTTGATGTACTTGTCATTTCATTTAGCTCTTTCATATTGAACTAGATCGGTTCTTAGAATTGCCTCTTGTCCGATCTCATCTAGCTCATTTAATTGCTCCATTATATGCTTTTGGGCTTCGATAAATCCATCCCCAACTAAACTCGCTATCTTGAAGGTCTTGACTTGGAACTCAATGGGGAGCGAGACTTCTTTCCCATAAACAAGTTCATAGGGAGAATGTCCCGTTGTATTTCTCCATGTAGTTCCGTAGGCCCACAAGGCTTCGGGAAGCCTTTTCGCCCAATCTCTTCGTGTAGATGAACAGTTTTGGTGATGATACTTTCAAGAACTTTGTTTGTAGACTCCACTTCACCATTTGCTTGCGGATGGTAAGGAGTATATCTTCCGTGCTTGATTTTGTATTCTTCCATCAACTTCTCCACCAAGTTGGATGTTAATTGGCTTCCCCGATCTGTCACAATTTCTCTTAGAACACCAAAGCGAGTAAAAATATCCTTATAAAGAAAATTAACAACCGAATTTTCGATGAGCGTATACTAATGCTTTGGCTTCTACCCATTTAGTAACATAATCAAGTACAAACCAATATATACTTATTTTGCTTAGATGGTGGATTAATAGGTCCAATGAAATCTAAAGCCCATTTTTCAAAGGGTTCAATGAGTACCTGTGTTTGCAATGGCATTTCATTTGAAAGTGTAGGTTTCCCTACTCTTTGGCAAACTGTGACACCTTTTGACATATTGTTTTGCATCTTTGAAGAGGGAAGGCCAATAATATCCTAAAGAGAGGATTTTATAGGCCGTCCTTTTGTCTACAAAGTGTCCGCCGCATGGTTCATCATGACATGCCTTAAGAATATCGGGCATTTCATCTTCCCTAACACATCTTCCGATCACAAGATCCGGCCCCCGTTTTAAACAATTTCGTTAGAAATCCATGAATATTTTGAACTCTCCTAAATAATTTTTTCGTTTTTTCACTTGGAAATAAATGTGAAGGCAGCTTTCCCCCGTAACCAAATAGTTAGCAATATCTCGCATACCAAGGAGTCTTATTAGTTACTCGCAAACAAGTATTCATCGGGAAACTTATCCTCTACAGGAGAATCTTCTTTAGTATTCTGAATCCTAGATAAGAAATATGCTATCGTATTTTGTTTTCCCTGGTCTATCCAACACAAGTAATATTGAATTCTTGCAAAAGTAAGAGCCATCTTGTCACTCTGCCATTAGTAACGAGTTTTGTTCATTAAATATCTAATTACGAATGGTCGGTATGAATAAAAGTTTCATAGCATGTTATGTAATGTCTAAACTTATTGATTGCATGAACAACGGCTAAAAACTCTTTTTCGATCACGGTATAGTTCAACTCCGTGGGAGTCAAATTTTTTACCGGTATAATAAATGGCATAAGGAACTAAATCTTTTTGACCCAACACAGCTCCTAGAGTCGTATCCGAAGCATCCGTAGAAATATGGAAAGGGAGTTTCCAATTTGGTCCTCTCAAGATAGGTGCTTCAGATATTCTTGTTTTCAAAGTTTCAAAGGCTGATTAACAATCAAGATTCCATTTAAATTCATAGTCTTTTGTAAGCAATTTGAAGAGTGGAGATGCTATTTTAGTGAAGTTTTCTATAAATCTTCTATAATAACCAGTAAATCCTAGAAAACTTCTAACATCTCTTTGACAATTTGGAATAGGTAACTTGGAGATGACTTCAACTTTTGATTTATCAACCTTAATCCCATCTCCTAAAATATGATGCCCCAAAACAATCCCTTCACTAAACATCATAAAGCATTTTTTCATGGCTTAATGAAAGGTTTGTTTCTTTACATCTTATAAGAATTTTTTTCCATATTTTCTAATGACTCTTCAAATGAATTACCATAAACTCGTAAAATCATCCATGTAAACCTCTACACAATCATGGATTAGATCGAGAAAAAAATCCTAGTACTCGCTCTTTGGAATGTTGCGGGTGCATTACATAACCCAAAAGGAAGCACTCGATAGGTAAAAGTTCCCCATGGACAAGTAAATGTGGTCTTATCTTGATCTTCGAGTGCTACTCGAATTTGATTATAGCCACTAAAACCATCCAAAAAATGAAAAGTACTTTTTACCCTGCTAATGTATCTAATACCCGATTGATAAAAGGCAAAGGAAAGTGATCCTTCAAAGTTGCTTTGTTCAATTCCCTCGTAATCAATGCATACCCTCCATTTACCATTCTTTTTAGGTACTATAACCAAAGGAGAAACCCATCGGCTATCCGAAATTGGATAAATGAAGTTTACATTGAGTAGTTTTTTGGAGCTCTTCTTTCACTATCTCCCTAAGATTTGGATTCATCCTTCTTTGAGGTTGTCCGATTGGTCTACTCGTTTTCCTCAATATAGATATGATGGATGCAAGTCTTAGGATCAATACCTTTCATGTCGGTATACTCCCATGCAAATGCGGTAGAATGTTTTTTGCAAGATTTTTTATTAGTTCTTCTTGTTGTGACTTTTCCAAATGTTTGTTGATATTCAATGTTTTCCCTGGAAAAATTTCAATGGTAGAACTACCAAACTCTTCCATAAAGTAAAGAGACATTTGTCTTGATGATAAATATTCTATGTCAGATTTCAACTGAAATTTGTGGGGTCATATTCTAAAGATGTCTCAAAATTTTCTAATGTGTTCAGAATTTGACTATCCTCACTAATTTTCGAAATGGTAAAGACAAGTTGTATAATGTCCTCATCATCGACCCATTCATTGTCTCCTACTTCTGTTATTGCTTTTGCTGGAGGATACAAATTGAATTTCTTTGTCGAATTACCATTAGAGATGTACATATCCCCACATCTACAACTAATAAAAGCAACATTTCGTGGCTAGCCAAGGTCTTCCTAAGATAAGTGGGTGCCCTCCTAGATTACTCTTGGGAGTCAAAATCATAAAATCTACTCGGATATTCCCAATAATCTAAGGAGACCGAAATATCTTCTAATACACCATTTGGTTTAATAATTGATCGATCCGCAAGTTGCGGTAAAGTAGGTGTAAAAAAGAAGGTTAGGAAGTTTTAGTCGGTCCATAGTCCTGTCTACTCATAATGTTAATAGCAGCCCCTAAGTCAATCAATGTGTTTGGAATTTCTATCCCATTTATATGTGTCTTGACAATTGGACATCCCGGATCTACATACTTCTACATGGTAATTTTTCCCATCATAATATCTCGCAATTTTTTCCTACCGTGTGGATTCTTCTTGTGTCTTTTAGTTTCCTTCCCGGTATTTTGAAACTCAACTCCTTTATTGTTTTTGCTAGAATAGGAATCTCTTGAATGGCTTGTAGCAAGGGAATCTTGATACAAACATTCTTCAATTCATCTAGAAAATCATAGTTAGGCAACAAGATTTGTTTTTTCCACCCCCTTGTCAATTTGTAGTCTTTCAGGGAAAAGAAGATGTAGATGAAGATGTAGGTTGCTCAAATATAGGAGTTGTGGGTGTTAACTTTTCTTTCTCTTTTTGAATGTTTGAGTTTTGAAGAGATACTTCCTCAGAACCCTTATTGGCTTCAAGAGAGTCCTCCTCAGAGGTATCTTGCTCTTGGTCATCTATAGAAGGTTTCTCTAAAACTCTACCAGATCTGAGTTGTACATCGTTGAGAGGAACAATCATATAGGTACGAAATTGTTGTCCTTCTATCATGTAAGTATTCTAAGGATTTTTATTGTTAGGATTTGGGAATGGCTGAGCTGAAAGTTGATTTGTCTTTTGTTGGCATGGGAGCATGAGTTGAGGATTTGGATTTTTTTGAGAAGGTTTTTGTTGTGAAAATGGCAATGAAAGTTGTGGATTTGGGTTTGGAAATTATGGAGCTTGTTGATTTTTAAAAGATGGAGGATATTGATAAAATTGAGCAAATCTCCCATAAGAATTTTGCATCCGTTGTACCCATGGCTGATATGGATTTTGATGTTGGGGCCAAGGTTGTTGCCAAGGATTCCAATTTGGTGGGGTTTGAAGATTCATAGTGTTGTTAAACCCTTGAGTTTGTTGTCCCTACCAAGGTCTTCTTGCAAAAAAACAGAGAGATTCTACTGAATTTGGGTCTTCTTGAAAGACAGCTTTGAGTCCAGGAATTGAAGGACAATCCTTGATCTCATGATTCTCTGAGAAAATTATACATGTTTCTACAACTTTTGCATCCAAGGGACATTCCCTTAAAGCATGTTTCTTCCTACATTTCGGACAAAAGATGGCTAGAGCATCTGTTTATGCTTTCTGCTTGTTTTGGATTTTAAGGGTGTCTAGCTGTTCACTAAGGCTCCCTAAGATATCAGTTTTGAATTAATCAAGCATATTACCAATCTCTTCCCTACTTACTGATCCAGTTGTAGATTTGTTAGCCCTAATAAGATAAGGATCCCTAGGCCCTTTTCCTGTTTTAGATTTTCCTCTTGAGAGATGGACACATAGTTTTGTTATGTCACGAAGTGGAAGTTGAGAAATGTCTCCTTTTCCCCATCATGTTTAAAATATCTATCCATTCATCTCTAATGGCTTTTAATATGAGAGCTTTCAATGTTTCATCATCTAAGTTTCTCATCTTTTCTCTTTTTAAGTTGTATTGAAATCTTTCAAGTAAATCTTCCAAATTTTCATCTTCTTTTTGCATCATTTTGAATACCTCATCCTTGTGATTGGTGGGCATACAATAGTCCAAGTATCTATCCAAAAATGTTTGTTTCATATCATTCCAGGTCATAATAGATTGAGTGGTTAATCCCATGAACCATTTCAAGGTAGCTCCCTTCAATGTTGAAGGAAGCAGTTTGAGTTTTTGAGAGTCTTCCATATAGTCATAGGTTTGACACACGACTTCAAACTCAAACAGAAATGTTTCAGGATCCTCACTTCGCAATCCATAAAAGTTGGGGAGGATAGATGGTGAGATATTTTTCATCGTTGTATGATTTTCCTCATCAACTATAGGGAATCCAAACAAATTGTCTCCTTCCCTATTTCTTCCATTATTACCTTCACCATTGTTGTCTCCATTGTTTCCTCCTCCTCTACCTCTACCTCTACCTCCACATCCATCTATTATTTCCTCTGACATGATAGTTTCTTTAGAGTCCTTAAAGTCCTCTGGTTCTTCTATCAAGGGAGGATGAGAGAGAGTCTTTTCCTTTTCTTCTTCGGGTGATTCTACTTCTTTGATTACAATATACTCTCCTGTAGAAGTAAAGAAAGGATCCTTTTCTAAATGAGATTTAGTAGGTGGTATAGGAGAATCCTCTAATTCAGCTGCTCCTTGAATTCCAAAAATCTTAAGGCTAGGGGTAGATGGTGGTGAATATTGTCTATGCCTTGAAGAAGATGGAGTTGTGAAAATTGAACTCTTGGCTTTAGCTATAAACCTTCCCCTAGAATCTCTTGCTCTATGCATGTCATTTTTTTTTATTTTTTATTTTTTAAAGTTGGGCTAATAATTCTCTTTCTGATCTTCCAGGTCACACTAGGTGCAAGAAGAGAGCATACTTAAGAAATTACTAAACCAATAATTCTCTTTTATGATCCTCCAGATCACACTAGGTGCAAGAGGAGAGCATACTTCAAGAAGTTATCAAGTTTTCCCTTCTTTTATTATTTTGTTTTTTTTTTTTAAGAAATTGGCTACCTAGTTACACTTCCCTAGAAACCGCGCCAAAATGTTTGATCAATTTAGTGTGTCCTAAATTTCTACATTAATTTATCAATCTGGGATTCGTAAGCTGATGAAGTGTGGCGCACTATATGTGCAAGATAACCTATCTCTTACCTTTTGTCGTTTTTGGATTTTTATGAAATTATAAAAGACAAGTATTGAGACAAATATTCAAGACAATGATGTCCTTCTAATGATTTTCCAAACTTCAAAAGAATTTTAAAACACACAATGACAAAATTAATTCTTCAAAGAAAATGAAATTGCATCACTATTCTAGTCAAACAAACAGTGAACTAATGATCATGAAACTCATTATCCTTGCTGTTGTCCAAATACAAAGGAGACTATGGTTAAAGAAATCCAAGAGTTGCAACAAAGTGAATCTAAATCAAATTACATCAACTTATATTCTGATCCCTCACCATTAGTCCAGCTATGGCTTTCGGAGGTAACCATAAACAAATTGAGCAACCTGATATCTAACTTGCAGAAAAAGAAACTAATATCAAACCACACACTCATACTTCAATCCCTCACCATCAGTCCAGCTATGGCTTTCGGAGGTAACTGAAAATGAAATGAGCAATTTAATATTTCTAACTTGCAGAAAGTAAGCTAATATCAAACTACACACTCATAATTCAATCCCTCACCATTATTCCAGCTATGGCTTTCGGAGGTAACTGAAAATGACATGAGAAATTTAATATCTAAATCTAACTACTGAAGAAAATGTGCAAGACTGAAATAAACAAAACAGTACTGGAATTAAACAGAAACTTAGAAAAGTAAATTAGCAGCAGAACAATATTGATTCCATGTCATTAGTCAAAAGATATGGAAATGCCCAGGCTGCCTATTTGTAATATGAAACAAGAACACTGATAAGTTAACAACAACATAAAACATGAAAGATTATGGACAGCAGTAAAATGTAAAGCATGAACGATTATGAACAGAGATGAAGCATAAATACCATGAAAGATACAATGTATAAAGACGTGAATGACTTATGGCACAATGAACTTAAAGAAATAAAACAAGAAACTATACAGTAATGCACAAAACCTCAGCGTGTTCAGGGGCCCTCTGCACCAGCCTCGGGCAACAGCCTTCAAATACGAATTATGCTTGGAAATAGAGTCTTCTTATATATTAAAATGCAGTCATAACAGAGAAATGATATTACAACACAGTGGAAACACAATTACATTACAGAGCTATATGGAGGCTAACTATTATGCAGACGAAAACGCGTTATTTATAACAAAGGTGATATAACTAATTCCCTAAAGTTTGTGTTGATAGAGACACGTGAACCATCACGTCCAGAGATCCAGCATCATGGCCGCAGTGACGAGTAAATCTATGAAGAGTGGATGTTGGATTCTGCTTATGGAGCCGTGTACAGGTGTTGATGTGTCTCCCGTAAATTAGAAACGGTCATACAAATCTTCACGTGACGAGAAACAGAGTCCTGTCACCGTGGGACTCTACGGTTGACTTCCACTTGGCCACCTTTGACCACAGCCTCCTTAGGTAAATTTTCCCGACACAATAGGACACGATCCATGTCCACATCATTTCTGACTTGCCCATGTGGCTCGATTTTCCTGAAGACACCTGCAACATAGACTTTCACAAAATGGCTGCGGAAAGTGGCAAGATTCCGCAGCTAAATGAGAAAAAATCTAAATCAAACAGCAGACACAAAACATAGTTAAAAACCATTTTAGATGCTCTTTTACAATTAATATGCAATGATATTGAAAAATTATAAGGTTCAGGTGAATGATAAAGGTCTAGAAAGGTGTATAGGAAAGATGCAGATTTGAGACTCAACAGCATAGAAACTCAAATGGCCAACACACAAAACTACAACACGGATTGAATTTCAGAAGCATAATGGAACTATAAAACAAGAAACATGAATGTCATTATAAAATGAGACAAAATATTCTGCAATATATAAGTAGTTAGTAATTTTACTAAACAGTAATGATATCTCTTAGAACTGAAATTGAACCATCCTATACAAGTTCAGGTTGCGCCTCACACGTAGTAATAAAACAAATTTCAAAAGAACTATGCATATTCACCCAACATCACAAATAACAACATATGACCCTATGTTCCAAGAAAGAACATAAAACAGAGAAGTGAATCTTTGTTAACATCAAAAATAGTGTGTCAAACCCTTCATGCCAAAAAATAATAGAGAGACTCTCGCATGCAATAAGCTCAAGGGGCCAAAGGCCACACCTGTTCACGAAGAGGGTTTACCCTCAGTAAACAATGAATCAAAAATTCCAGAAAAAATTCAAGAGAACAATGTGAATTGGGGATGAGGTATGGCTTACCCAGAATCATGAAAAACACATTGAGGGACCTGAATTGCATCTCCAATGCCACTAAAGTCCAACAGTTTCACATCTTACCCAAAACGTGCATTGACGGTGAGTAAATATATGTAATTCAAACCCTCTAGTCAAGGGAAAATCTTTGTACGCCTAAAGAAAAATACAAAAAAAACCACACAAAATTAGCTACTCGCACTGGCATGCATAAGGGACGACATCGCGAAACCCATTTAGAAGAAGAAAGGGATATATCATGGTTACCTACCAATAAAACCCTGTCCATTTAATTCTAAGCGAACACCATTTAGATAACTTTGAAAAGAAATACAGGTAATTTCAATTATTGAGCAATGAGTTACCCTAGCTTAAAATGTAAGACTGAACCAAAAGAAAAATAAAATAAGTGATTTCGGAAGCATCCTTACCGGACTGATCCATTGGGAAAAATTTGTAACAATGCTAAGAAAAAAATCTATCGGGGAAAATAAGTCTACAGGAAGCAAAATTAGCTGAAGGATTTCCATGCCACCATTTAGTAGGATAATAACCTAGACGAAAGATGCAATGACTAAAGCTGAAGCCATGAAGAAAAAAATAAGTGATACGGTAGGAAACTAACGGACCTGCCTAAAGGATGGGTCATAAATAAAAAAACACACAAAGCTTGCATCGTAGGAACTTCATGAAACAAATGAGTTGTGCCTCAGTGCTTTGGGTTGGGGTAGTTACCCTAACCACTACAACCGGAGCTGCCACCATCAGATCTAGGGTTAACTAGATCTATGATGGGCATGAAGAACCAAGGCATTTAAGATGTGCCAAATTCCATCCACTAGTAAGGGAAGGTGTCCAGGTTTAATGCTGTGGAATTTATTAATGTCACCACAAACCATTTAACCAAATATTTCTGATCATCGATTATGCAATCAATGTATAAGTACAATAATAAATCTTTTAAAGGCTTAAAAGTCTAAATGAAATCCAGTACCATAGTATATAGCATTATCATGTGTACCTCTTAACTTTGAGAATGTGTGTAACATTATCCAATAATAAAATGTGAAACAAATAATGTACAATCATATAAAGCATGATTAGTCTATAGAATTGTTGTGTCATATAGCATTGAATATTCGATGATGTGATTGGCAAATAATTTTCTTTTTTGTATAAGTTTAGTAGTGTTGACATATGGTATTAGAGTGTGGTTCACATGTTGGGCCAAGTTGGGCCAACTAACTCTAGCGACTATCAATTTTGTTAATTACACGCACAAGGAGTGACATAAGCTATTGAACAAGCTAATGAGGAGAGGATCCAGCCAAAAACCATCAAGAATAACAGGGGAGACCCACTCCCAGCCTAATTTGGAACTTAACCCAGAAATCTAGGTATAATTGAGTGTGGATCGGCACCATCAAACCAGTACGTTGCTAGAAGAACAACATCGTAAGACAACCCAACTGTTATACAGACTACAAGAACTCCAAACAGAAATTATTCGTGTGCGAAGTGAAAATGAAAGAATGATGAGGGAAAACATAGAATACTCAAGAGTCTCCTGGATAAGCAGAACCACCCTACGACACAACCTAGTCCTGAAAGGGACACCCATGAAGAAGGATAACAACAGCAACAAGTGAATGACAGTCTGGAAGGAATTTGAACTCAGCGAAGTAACATAAACAAAATCTACAACAAAGCAGAATGTGGAAATGATCTTGAGAAATAGGAAATGAATAAACATAAGGTTGAGTTACAAGGTGAATTTCGAAAAATTAAACCTCCTAACTTAGATGGAGATGTTGAGGAAGTAGCTTAAATGTGGATAATTAACATGAATAAATACTTTCAAGTCTATGAGTATAAAAACAAGCTCAAAGCTCGCCTTGCTATCTATTAGTTGCGGGAAAAAGCCACATTCTGGTGGGAAGAAGTGAAAACATGTCTGCAATTGAAGACTAGAATGAGACATAGGATGAATTTCAGTAATATTTGAAGGACAAGTACCTAACGGAGTGATTTTATGATGAAAAATCGAGTGAGTTTCATGATTTGAGACTGGGACAAATATCAATGGATGAATTCATCACTAATTTTACCTCTTTGCTAAGATATGTACCATACTTGAAAGATGAAAAAGAAAAAGTACAACGACTCTTGAGCAGCCTGCCTTCTCATATGAAGGAAAGGATCGAATTTGTAAACACGAAAACTATAGATGAGGTGATACGAAAAGCATGAATGTGCTTTCAAAAATCCAAGGTGAAAGGTGAAATTGGAAGAAGTTGGCCACCAAAGAAAGGACAAAATGGGTCCTCGAATTCTAAAAACAGCACACCAAGAAGTTATAAAAATGCTCCGAGAAATTTAGAAAATAGGTAATTTGGGAGAAACCAGCAAAAGCTCAAATGGGCACTGGAAGACTGACCTATGGAAGCATCCAACAGGCTAGACCTTGGATCGTCCCAAAAATCACCATTACAATGTTGGGGATGCGGTGAGGCACATTACTTTAAAAATTTCCCTCACTGTGGAAGAAAGGAAGTTACAGTCAACTTTCAAGAGGCGTTTATAGTAGGGATGTTGCACAAAACATACTAAGAATTAATGTTGCATTAGAGGGTCGGCAAGCTGATTTCCAACCAACCATGATAGAACTGGAAGGTAAGTTACAATCTCAAAATCTTTCCATTTTGGTTGATCGCGGTGCCATTTTAAGTTATATAAACCCTCGAGTAGTTGAAAATTGTAAACTACAAAGTCATAAATTTAAAAGTCCCTGTTTGGTACAATTGGCCACGGGGACAAGGCAAACAGTTAATACTAAAGTGTCAGATTGTATCTTGGAAATAGGAAAACAATATATAACCGTAGAATTGAATATTTTACCTTTGGGTTCTTATGAGATCCTGTTGGGAATGGACTGTTAGAGAGACACTGGTCACTAGTAGATTTCAAGGAGAAAATTATGTATTTCAAGGTGGAAGATAGTACTTGTCAAGAATTGTTGGGAATTAAGAAAAAACTTCAATTGCACCCCATCATAGCAACTCAGCTGGGTAAATGCATTAGGAAAGGGTGTCAACTCTATGCTATCCATGTGGGGTTTACTAACTCTAAATACAAGACCCTTATGCTGGAAAATATCCGACTTGTTCTAGATTTCATGGATGTATTTCCTGAAAATATTCTAAGATTACCCCCAAAAAGAGATATTGATTTTACCATTGAATTACTACCTGGAGCAGCACTTATATCGTGAGCACCATACAAGATGAGTGTGCCTGAGTTGATGGAATTAAAAATGTAGCTACAAGAACTATTCAAAAAAGAGTATATTCGACTGAGTGTGTCCCCCCTAGGGAGCACCAGTGTTTTTCGTTAAAAATAAAGACAGAACGATGCGAATGTATGTGGATTACTGACAACTTAATAAGTTGACAGTCAAGAAAAAATATCCATTTCCACGTATATACGATATTTTTAATCAAGTAAAAGGAGAAAAAGTGTTTTCAAAAATGGACCTGAGATCTTGGTATCACCAGATAGATATTAAAGATGAAGATATATCCAAAACAACATTCACACCAGGTACAGGCACTATGAATTTGTGGTAATATTTTGTGGTACTATCGTTCTGATTAACTAATGCACCAACAACATTCATGAGCTTGATGCATGGCATATTCCACCCATATCTGGATAGATTTATTTTAGTTTTTATTGATGACATATTGATATACTCTAGAAATATGAAGGAACACCAAGAACATTTATGGTTAGTGTTGAAAATGTTGTGGTAGCATTAGCTCTACACCAAGTTTAGCAAACACAATTGGTACAAAGAACAGATCCAATATCTGGGCCATCTGATATCTGCTGAAGGGATCTCAGTAGATCTCAAAAAGATAAAAAAGGTAATGGAATGGAGAGGCCCCAGAAATGTTCCAAAAATACATTCTTTCATGGGCCTAACTGGTTACTACCGAGGATTCATCAAAGGCTTTTCTAAGATAGCCTTTCCCACCACCTCCTTGCATCGGAAGGGACATATTTTTAAGTGGAATATTGAATGGAAAGATAGTTTTGAATAGTTAAAGGAAGTATTAACCACTGCCCCTATGTTACAAGTGGTTGACCCAAACAGAGAATTTGAAGTCTGCACAGATGCTTTTAATGAAGGGGTGGGTGCACTATTGACACAAGATGGTAAGGTAATTACGTATGAATCCAGAAATATAAAGGACAGTGAGCAATGATACTTTGCCTATGATTTACAATTAACTGTGGTAGTGCATGCTCTCAGGGTATGGAGACATTGCTTGTTGGGAAAAAGGTTTGTGCTAGGGACTAACCATAATAGCTTGACTAGTTACTTTAAAAAATCTGACTTGAATGCTCGTCAAGCGAGATGGAATGTGTTCCTAAGTGAATTTCATTTGGACATACAATGCGTGAAAAGCAAATAAAACTACGTACAAGATGATTTGATCAGGAAAATTCATGGCATCTATGAGCTCTACTTTAACCACACACAATTTATGTTTCAGGAACAAATAAATGAGGCATCAAAGAGAGATTTTGAATATCAATTCTTATGGTAGCAAGAAAAAGAAACAAAAAAACAAGGAAAGAAAACTAATTATAGAGTTAATGATAAAAGAACTCTTAGTATTTCGAGGGAAGATATGTATTGCAAAACAAATGAGCTTGAATGAGTTGATTTTGGATTAATATCATCAAAGTGCCTATGTTGGACACCCCAGGTACTAGAAGATGTTGACAACCATTAGAAAGGACTATTTTTGGCCTAGAATGCGTAAAAACATTGTTGAATATTTGACCAAGTGTTTAGAGTGTCAGCAAGTTAAGGTGGAGCACTAACATCCAGTGAGATTTCTTCAGCCCATACATGTACCAGAATGGAAGTGGGAGGTCACATCTCTTGATTTCATCATAGCTCTACTGAGAAAAAGATGCAATGTTTCAATTACGATTGTGGTGGACATACTTAATATGGTAGCTCATTTCATACATGTTCAATCGACTTACAAGATTATAAGATTGTTGATATCTTCATGAGGGATATATTTAGACTGCACGACATTCCCAAAATTGTCATCTTAGATCAAGATATAAAGTTCACCTCAACTTTCTTTAAAGCACTATTTACTGGATTAGGGACACGTATCTAGTTTAGTACAACTTACCATCCTCAAACATATGGACAGACTGAATGGATGAATCAGATATTAGAAGACATGCTGCACATGTATGTGATGCAGCAACCCACAAAGTAGGAAGAATATTTACATATAATCGAATTCGCTTATAACAATGGAAACCATGAATCTCTCACGATGATTCCTTTTGAGGAATTGTATGGTAGACAATGCCAGACCCCCATAAACTGAGTAGTCTGAAAACCAAACTAATGCTTGGATGAGACATTATGGAGGAAATGGAGTGGGAGGTAAGAAAAATTAGAAATAATATAAAGGCAACCCAAGACAGGTAGAAGGTATATGCTGATAAGAAAAGAACCTTTCAAGAATTCGAGGTTAGTGAAATTTCAGCTATGTGAGTTTTCAAAAATAAGTCCAACAACACTCTATCATCAAGTTTGGATTTACAGAAACTACGACCTCACTGCCATTCGTGGAGATGGTCCGATATATTTTTAAAGCCAAAAACAATATTCAACTTTTTCATAGCTTCAACAAGAGAGTGAATTTCTTCGATATGAAATCTCAGCTCTTGAAGAATGGACATTCCTATCAACCCTCATGCTTCATATTGTTTATTTTCCCATTTAGCAAATTTATCTCCATCGGTAGGTTTAGATTCTTTCCCTATGGCTATTCTATAAATTCATTTACTTTTAAGTAATTCTACCATGTCGGATAGCCATTGGAAATAATTGGTGTTGTCAAGAATAACTAGACATGCACTTTCCATTTTTTTAACATGAAGCCGAAAAGGTTGAAACCAAATGGTCCAATAGAACAATATCAAAAATTAGAACGGTTAAAAAAAAAAGCTCTGAAACCGGCTTCCGGATGAAGAACTTATGCCTTTTTGAAAAAAAGGTGTAGTAGATGATGAATAGTTACGTGATAGGTTGAAATTTGATGGAAGTTTGTTGAAGACAGATCCAGAATCTATTTTTACTCATTGACCAACTACAACCTTGTTGCCACTGTCAATTTTCTTCCTTAATATCTGCATGAAATTTTGTGATGTGGAACTAATTTCCTACCAACTGCACCCTATTCCTTTAACTGTTGAGGGGTTCCTTTGACGTCAGCTCTATCTCCTTGAAATCTGGACTTTACTACCATAAGTCATATTTCCCAAAATAGGATCTCTATTCCCTGTTCCAGGATACTCTGCCATCTTACCTTTGACTACTTAAAATGCTACTAAGTACCCTCATAATTCTAATCGAATGTTGGAGCTTATACCATAAAATAATACCCAAAAGAATGAATTAGCACTTCTCCACTACGTAAAACAAGGGAATGTCCTTGGCATTGATTCTTAGGTATATCACACACAGCTTTTCACCAACTTCAAAGTTGTTCTCCTCCCCTACCTCAAACTGAAGCATTCCTCAAACTGGATTACGTTGTTCCTTCGTGGTGCATAAGGTGCACTTCCTTGAGCATACAAGGCTACCCATACAAGAATGAGAGGAAACATGGCCTTTTTCATGTATTCATCTCAAAAAGCATTTAGAGCATTTACATCCACAAATAGACAACATTCCCCTATAATCCACTTAGGATGTATACTAATGATAACTAAATTTGATAGAAACTATATTAACAAAAGTTCATTGACTCTATCAACAGAGCGAAATCACTTAGAGAGTTAGAGACTTTATTCTCTTTTAGAAAATCCTATGATATAGATTTGTGATTTCCGCTTTGTTACGAAAATATAGGAATCTTGGGCTATAGTAAGTACATATTGTCTTTCTTCTTGGTTGCATGTCAGGCATCACTGAATTAAGTCCTTCGCTTCATTAGAAACTTTAGGACGTTCTGGTATGTATAATATATGTGAGTTTATGATTGTTTCTTCCCTCATAACACTCTCTTGTGTTTGATGATGTCCAAAAGGTAGCTTTCCAAAAATAATCTAATAGAATAATACCCCACCTAGTTGCCACTGTTGATTTTTTACCTTAATATCTCCATGATATTTGTGATGTGGAACTAATTCTCTGCCAATTGTGCCATGTTCCTTTAATTGCTGAGGGATTCCTTTGACATCATCTCTATCTTCTTAATATATGGACTTTACTACCATAAGTCATCTTTTCGAAAAAAGGATCTCTATTCCCTGTTCCAGGATACTCTACCATGTTACCTTTGACTGGTTAAACTGTTGCTAAATACCCTCATCATTCTCATCGAATTTTGGAGCTTATACCATAAAATAATACCTAAAAGAATGAATCAAATCCTCTCCACTAAATGGAACAAGGGAATGTCCTTGACATTGATTCTTGGGTATATAACACATACCCCTTCACCAACTTCAAAGTTTTTCTCCTCCCCTGCCTCAAACTGAAGCATTTCTCAAACTTAATTCTCTACTTCCTTCGTAGTACATAAGGTGCACTTACCTGAGCATACAAGGCTACCCATACAATAATGAGAGGAAGCATGACCTTTTTCATGTATGCATCTCCAAAACAATTTAGAGAATTTACATTCGCAAATAGACAACCTTGCCCTAAAATCCAATTAAGATGTATACTAATGATAATTGAAGTTGATAGAAACTCTGTTAAAAAAATTTCATTGATTATATCAACATAATGAAATCACTTAAAGAGTTAGAGACTTTATTCTGTGTTAGAAAATCCTATTATATAGATTTGTGATTTCCGATTCGTTAAGGAAATATAGGAATCTTGGGCTACGGTAAGTACATCTGGTCTTTCTTCTTGGTTGAATGTCAAGAATTGCTGAATGAAATTATTCGCTTCATAAAAAATTTTAGAATGTGTTGGTATGTCCACTCTATGTGCATTTATGATTGTTCCTTCCCTTAGAACACTCTATTGTGTTTGATCATGTCCAAAAGGTATTTTTCCAAAAATCATCTGATAGAATAATACCCCAATGGACCGCACATCAACCTTTGATGATATGAGTGGTGTCTTGTCAATATAAAAGAATTCAGGAGGCATATACCAATATGTCCCCACACCCTGAGACATACGTTCAATTTCTCATGAACCAACATCATCCAAAACTATTTCACTGAGACAAAAATCAATAATTTTTTCCACATCGCCCTCATCAAAGAGGACATTTCCAGGCTTCAAATCATAATGAATTACACTCTGTGGTATTTTGTTTCAATAAAAAAGGGTTGAAAGTATTTGAATTACTATGGTCCTTGCCTCTTGCTAAGATAAACATAGTGTTATGCGCAAGACTACATCGAGATATTTCCCTCACTGCAATGTACTAGGTTGGATTATTGCAGTAATGGAAATAAAATAAAATATATAATCCAACATAGTACATTAGAGTGAGGGAAATATCTCGATGCAGTATTGCAGGTAACACCATGTCTATCTAAGCAAGAGACAAGGACCATAATAATTCAAATACTTTCAGCCCTTGTTTATCTAAACAAAAGACCACAAAGTGTAATTCATTATGTTTTGATGACACTGCTCATATCGTCAAAGGTTGATTTTTGGTCAGTTGGGGTATTATTTTGTTAGATGATTTTTGGATAGCTACCTTTTGGACATGATCAAACATAAAAGATTTCTCTAATGAAAGGAAAAATCATAAATGAACATAGAATGGACATACCAGCTTATCCTAAAGTTTCTGATGAAGAAAATGACCTCATTCAGCAATGCCTCACATGCAACCAAGCGGAGAGAACATATGTACTTAATGTAGCCCAAGATTCCTATCTTTCCTTAACAAAGCAAAACTCACAAATCTATAGCTAAGGATTTGCTAACACAGAATAAAGTCTTTGACTCTCTAAGTGATTTTGTTCTATTGATAGAATAACCTACCTTTTTTTGATAGAGTTTCTATCAAATTCATTTATCATTAAGTATACATCTTAAGTGGATTCTAGCGGAAGGCTTTATGTTTGCAGATGTAAATTCTCTAAATTATTTTGGAGATGCATACACGAAAAAGGCCATGTTTCCTCTCATTCTTGTATGGGTAGCCATGTATGCTCAGGGAAGTTCACCTTATGCACCATAAAGGAAGTGAGAGAAAGATCTCAATGCAATCCTGGAAAATGAAGTGAGAGAAAGATCTCGATGCAATCTTGGAAAATGAACTTACGCACCCTGAGACGTAATTTCAATTTCTCGTGAACCAACATCATCCAAAACTATTTTACTAAGACTAAAATAAGTAATTTTTGCCACGCCATCCTCATCAAAGAGTATATTTCCACGCTTCAAATCATAATGAATTACACTATGTGGTCTTTTGTTTAGATAACCAAGGGCTGAGAGTATTTGAATTATCTTTAAAATTTTATGTTTTGTTTCTTCAAGGATTTAGAGTAAAAAGAATTGTGACCCCTCTTAAAGCTTAGTAGATCTAGAGTTAAGATATAACTAACTTGGTTTAATTATTAATTATAATTACTACTATTATTTTTATATAACATTCACAAATAAAAATGTTCTATTTACTTGATATATAAATCCATTCTATTAGTTGGGATTTCTTCTTTGTTAGCTTTTAAACATTCTACTTAATAATGAGGTTCTCAATATTTTGTCTATTGATTTATTAATGTTATTTTCAATTACATAATTTACTTAGCACTTATTTGACTACCCTAGATCCATCTCAACTTCTTATCTAACACTTACAAAGTGAAATCAAATTTCTTTCAATTACATAATTTACGTAGCACTTATTTGACTACCCTAGATCCATCTCAACTCCTTATCTATCAAGTACAGAGAGAAATCAAATTTCTTTTCACCCTAAAAGAGGTTTTCATATCAAGGGATTTGATCCCTCTGTACACTTGGATCCGAAGTTAAGATGAATCTAGGTTGGTTTATTCTCTCCTTTAAAAATACTATATTCCACATGAATACCATGGGTTTTGGATACCATAACTCATTTTTGTTTTTATAGTGTTATTTTATTTTTAGTTTTTAATTATATTTTGACAGTTATTTTTATCCTGATAATTTATTTTTATTTTGAGTGAGCTAAAATATTACATTAGAATATTTTTTATTTAGTTTGTTAATTTGATTTAATTTTTGATTTTATCTAAATTTGACTTAGTTAAAATGTTAAAAATTACATTACTACATCTCTACCATACTTGGCTGTATAGGTCCTCTAGGGCGAATAAATAAATTAAATTTAACATGAAACCAATCAAATTATTTTTTGAATAAACCGACAACGTACTAGTTTGATTCATCATTGAGTCTTCTATTCTATTGGCATGAGTAACAACCTTCCTTTTAAAAGTGTAAGCAATAACTGCAAAAAAAACTAAAAAAAAACTAAAAAAAAATATCATATTTAGTTGAAATATCTTGTTATGTAATGAGATGGTGCAACATCATTATGAAATATCTTATAAATTGAAAAATGGTTAAAGAAATACAACAAAGAAAGTCTTCACTTGAAATACCTTGTTATGTAATGCAATAGTTAAGACCCTTGGAAGTTGGTGCAACATCACTATGAAATAACTTATAAATTGAAAAATGGTTAACACAAGACAACAACAAAAAAATCTTCCACTTCAGTGGTTAACTTTGTAGGAATCTAGATCTCTTAACCAACAAGCAAAATAAACTAATATTAATCCCAAATAGTAAATTTGATAAAATTGAAATATTATAATCTTAAAAAAACACTATTCATTGGTTTAAATAAAATGCATTAAATAATTATACCATAAGAACAGCCATAAATTATACCTAATTTAAATAAGCTACATTAAATAATAATACCATAAAAAAAACTATAAATTAAAAATACATTAAAAAAACTATAATTTATCAAAATTATTTTTATTTATTATTATTGTTATGTTTCTACTCCCAAGAACACATCTCATCCCTAAAAAAAATCATGTGGATCCTGCTAGCCTAACGCTTGTGGAAGAAGATCGAGCAAAAGAAGATGGGTTGTGCTCCGAGGCTTACGAAGAGACTGTCCAGAAAGAAATGGCTGCTGCGGATAGACGTGGAGGAAGTCATTCGTTGGAACGCGTTCGATCTATCCCTTTTACTTGTGTATGTGAAGCTGGTTGTTAGGGTACTTATCACACATTTAATTTTTTTTAGATGGCGGTGATGCATTTGGATATGTTGAAGAAAAATGTAGTCTTACCAAACTTCAAAAAAAAAAAAATAGTTAAATCAGTAATAAATAATCTTATTATATAAAATACAAAATTTTAAATTAAAACTAGAAAATCAATGACACTTACATAAATATCAAATTATATATTAGAGTTAATCAATTGATTTGAAAAAAATATATTAAAAAAAAAAAAATTGATTTTGTGATTTTAGGAAATTATTTTTTTATAAAATTTAAAGAAATAGATTTATCTTTTTCATCTCTAAATATTGTAGCATATTATAAAATAAGCATAAAAAATTGTATATGGAAATTTTTCCTAATAAATTATAAAAAAGAATTATGCTCAGTAATATATCAATGGGTGTAATGTTAAGTTAATTCGTGTGGCCATGAACCTCGTGATTTTTAGAGTTTAGATGTCATGGGTTTTTGTTTATCAAGTGACAAGTCAAGCCAGAACTTAGAAAACTTGACAAACAAAAAATTAAATTCTAAAAAAAAATATTATTTTAATTTCATATATTCTAAAAAAATAAAGTCTTCTTAATTTCAAAATATACTTTGTGAAAAGAAACATTGAAAAATATTAAAAAAACATAAAAAAAATTCCAATTTTAACCTTGCTTATAAATAAAAAAACAAACAAAGTGAACAAATCTACCATATTTTTGGATATCCTTGCTTAAAAAACAAAAACAAATGAAGAATTTTGCCATATTTCTGGATTCACAATTGATTTGTATAATGAGATGCATGTATTTACCATATTTTTGGATTCACATTTGATTTCCAGCCTATGTCTATCTTAACTTCTAATCTACCAAGCATTAGAGGGATAAAATATCTTTCTTGAACAGATTCATGAGACCATATTTATGGATTATCAAGGTACCATGAAGTCAACAAATGTACCATATTTTTTGATAAACTTAAAAACTAAAAACAAATGATAAAATCTGCCATATTTCTCATATTTCTAGATTCAAAATTCTGACAAAGATTTGTATAATGAGATGCATGTTCGGTATATATACCACCCTACATCTATCTTAACTTATAATCTACCAAGCATTAGAGGGATCAAATCTCTTTCTTGAAGATATTCAAGAGATTTGATGGCTTTCGCCATTTAGAGTAAATCCAAAGTTAAGATGGATCTAGGTTGGTTTAATCCCCCCTTTATATAGGCTATATACCACATGAATACCATGAGTTATCACGGTACCATGAATTCAACAAATCTACCATATTTAACCTTGCTTAAAAAATAAAAACAAATAATAAAATCTACCATATTCGTGGATTCACAATTTTGATAAAGATTCGTATAATGAGATGCATGTTCGGTATATATACCAGCCTACATCTATCTTAACTTCTGATCTACCAAGCTTTAGAGGGATCAAATCTCTTTCTTGAAGAGATTTGATGTCTTTCGACACCCAGTAAATCTGAAGTTAAGATGGATCTAGATTGGTTTAATTCCACCTTTATATAGGTTATATTCCACATTAATACCATGTGTCAATACCATGGGTTATCATGATACCATGAGCTCAAATACCATGCGTCAATACCATGGGTTATCATGATACCATGAGCTCAAAAACCACGCGTACTTGACCAAATCAAATTTACTTTAACTAATAAAAAAAATTAATAAAAATAAAATTAATAGTTAAATGTTTTCATTACATTATGCGTGCAACTAAAATAGTATTTAAATGAGATTAGGTTAATTGTACTTGTTTTCTAGTAGTTTTGTGTCTATGGATTTTTCTTGGTATCCTCAAACTTGGTCTTTGAGTCCAATAAATTAAAAAATTATATATTATTTTAAAACAATTAAAATGAATTTTAAATTCAATAACAGTGGTGATTTTCAAGTAGTTTTGTGCTTTGGATTTTGGTCTTAATGAAGCATTTTAGTAGGCTTGGATCCTTAAACTTATGGTGACAACACAGATAAAATTTTTATTTTCATAAACTAAATTTAAATTAATATTACACATTGTTTTATAAAGTATAAACCTTTACTCCAATAAATATGTTACTATGGGAAATCAAGTTTGATAAATAGTTAATTGGTAACAAATTGAGACTTTTTTTTTTTTAAAACCATTCAATTAAATTGTAAATCCACTATCACTGAATCCACTATGATTTCTAGATACAGAGACATTTATGAAGGAACCATGTAACACCCCATTTTATTTTCAATTTATTTTAAAAGACTTTTACTGATACATTAGAATTTTTGATTCGAGTAAAATAAAGAGGATGTTTCTCATACTTACCCTCCCCAATAGGACAAAAGGAAATCTTGAGAACGGGAAAAAGAGTTTCACATCAATAAGATTGTGAAGAAAATAAAGTTGTTCAGAGTTGGTGGTTTAATGGAACTCTGTACCTGGTGTAGACTGGATTGGGGTATTAATGTCTAACTTAAGAAAAATAAAACCTGCTATCTAAACTCTAGTGCAGAGCAAGGGGGCAGAAGAGGACATGATTGCCTCTCTTATGGTTGGGCAGTGCCATTAGTTAATCAAGAGAAACCGAGATAAGTATATTAAACTTACTAGTTTACCTTGTTGAGACAGAAAGAGAATTTTTTTTAAAGTTTTCTAGAGAGGTAACTTTCACCTGACTGTTAATTAGAGATATTGCTAAATTCCATCTACATTGAAAAGAAGTGATAACTCTAAAATTAGCACAGATATAAAGAAAAACTTTTCAAAAGAAGTGAATACATATTTTTTTTATTGCTTAAAACTTTCTATGGTTATGATATTGGTAATATGTGTGGTTTGTACCTATTATAAAACTTAGTATGGTTAGAGAATATAGGGCAGAAGAACAGTTGGAAATAACAGTAAATGGACCATGCTAAAAAATCTATGCTGAAAAACACACTTGACAAATATTATCGATCAAAGAAAGAATTATATTTTTATGGCAACCAAAAAAAAATACAATTAGAAATCGATATGACTTGGAAATTGTAACGAGTGATCTTATTTTTAAAATAAAACCCTTATAATATTATGGATAAGGAATATCAGCAGGCCCAGGGGTCAAGAAGCCAGTTGTAACGAGTGATCTTATTTTTAAAATAAAACCCTTATAATGTTATGAGTAACGAATATTAGCAGGTCCAAGGGTCAAGAAGCCAAGCCCCACATCTACAGGGTAGGGATCATGGTCCCCTCGCCACTAAGATCTATGGTGTAAACCAACAAAATTCTCACAATGTTTAAGTAATTATTGAAAGCTTAAAAGAAAACCAATTTCCGTGGAAAATTTAACTCATAGCATAGAAACTCAAATGGCCAACACACAGAACTAGAACCCGGACTAAATTTGAGAAGCATAATGGAACTATAAAATAATAAACATGCATGTCATTATATAATGTGACAAAATTTTCAGCAATATATAAGTAGTTAGTAATCTGGCTAAATAGTAATGGTGTCTGTTACAACTGAAATAGAACCATCCTATACAAGTTCAGGTTGCGCCTCACACGTAGTAATAAAACAAATTTCAAAAGAACTATGCATATTCACCCAACATCACAAATAACAGCATAGGACCCTATGTTCCAAGAAAGAACATAAAACAGAGAAATGAATCTTTGTTAACATCAAAAAGAGTGTGTCAAACCCTTCATGCCAAGAAACAAGAGAGAGACTCTCGCATGCAATAAGCTCAAGGGGCCGAAGGCCACACCTGTTCACGAAGAGGGTTTACCCTAAGTAAACGATGAATCAAAAATTCCAGAAAAAAAGAAAGAGAGAAATGTGAATTCGGGATGAGGTATGGCTTAACCAGAATCATGAAAAACACATTGAGGGACCCGAATTGCACCTCTAGTGCCACTAAAGTCCAACCGTTTCGTATCTTACCTAAAACATGCATTGACGGTGAGTAAATATATGTAATTCAAACCCTCCAGTTGAAGGAAAATCTTTGTAAGCCAAAAGAAAAATACAAAAAAAACCGCGCAAACTTACCTACTCAAACTGGCATGCATAAGGGACGACATCATGAAACCCATTCATAAGAAGCAAGGGAGATATCATGGTTACTTGCTAATAAAACCCTAGCCAATTAATTTTGAGCGAACACCATTTAGATAACTTTGAAAAGAAATACGGGTAATTTCCATTATAAAGCAATGAGTTACCCTAGCTTAAAATGTAAGACTGAACCAAAAGAAAAATAAACTAAGTGGTTTCGAATGCATCCTTACCAGACTGATCCATTGGGAAAAATTTGTAACAATGCTGAGAAAACAAACTGTCAGGGAAAATAATTCTACAGGAAGCGCACTCAGCTGAAGGATTTCCATGCCACCGTTTAGTAGGATAATAACCCAATTGAAAGATGCAACAGTCAAAGCCAAGCCATAAGTGGGAAAACTATGGATATGGTAGGAAAAATAATGGACTCTGCTTTTAAAGAGAAGCCGAAATAGAAAAACTTGCGAGTTTGAATCGAGATCATGAAACAAATGAGTTTTTTCTCAGTGCTTCAGGTTGGGGTAGTTACCCTAACCACTACAACCGGAGCCACCACCATCATATCTAGGGTTAACTAGATCTACGATGGGCATGAAGAACCAAGGCATTTAAGATGTTCCAAATTCCATCCACCAGTAAGAGCAGGTGTCCAGGTTTAATGTTGTGGAATTGATTAATGCCACCACAAACCATTTAACCAAATATTTCTGATCATCGATTATGCAATCAATGTATAATTACAATAATAAATCTTTTAAAGGCTTAAAAGTCTAAATGAAATCTAGTACCATAGTATATCGAATTATCATGTGTATCTCTTAACTTTGAGAATGTGTGTAGCATTATCGAATAATAAATGTGAAACAAATAATGTACAATCATATAAAACATGATGGGTCTATAGAATTTTCGTGTCATATAGCATTTAATATTCGATGATGTGATTGGTAAATAATAATTTTTTTGTACAAGCTTAGTAGTGGTGACATATGGTATCAGAGTGTGGTTCATACACTGGGCCTTTTTGGGCCAATTAACTCTAGTGACTATCAATTTTGTTAATTACATGCACTCGGAGTGACATAAGCTATTGAACAAGCCAATGAGGAGAGGATCCAGCCAAAAAACATCAAGAATAACAGGGGATACCCACTCCCAGCCTAATCTGGAACTTAACCTAGAAATCTAGGTACAATTGAGTGTGGATCAGCACCATGAAACCATTAGGTTGCTAGAAGAACAACATCGTCAGACAACCCAACTGTTAGAAATAGTACAAGAACTCCAAACACAAATTATTCGTGTGCGAAGTGACATTGAAAGAATGATGAGGGAAAAACATATAATAATCAAGAGTCTCTTGGATAAGCAGGATCACCCTACGACACATCCTAGTCCAGAAAGGGACACCCATGTAGCAGGAGAACAATAGCAGCAAGTGAATGAAAATCTAGAAGGAAGTTGAACTTATCGAAGTAACAAAAAAAAAATCTACAACAAAGAAGAATGTGGAAATTCTTTTGAGCAATAGGAAATGAATAAACATAAGGCGGAGCTACAAGGTGAATTTCGGAAAATTAAACCTCCTAACTTAGATGGAGATGCTGAGGAAGTAGCTTAAATGTGGATAATTAACATGAATAAATACTTTCAATTCTATGAGTATAAAAACAAGCTCAAAGCTCGTCTTGCTATCTAGTAGTTGCAGGAAAAAGCCACATTGTGGTGGGAAGAAGTGAAAAACATGTGTGCAATTGAAGACTAGAATGAGACATGGGATGAATTTCAGTAATATTTTAAGGACAAGTACCTAACATAATGATTTTATGATGAAAAATTGAGGGAGTTTCATGATTTGAGATTGGGACAACTATCAATGGATGAATTCATCACTAAGTTTACCTCTTTGCTAAGATACGTACCATACTTGAAAGATGAAAAAGCAAAGGTACAATGACTGTTGAGCAGCCTGCCTTCTCATATGAAGGAAAGGATCGAATTTGTAAACACGAAAACTATAGATGAGGTGATATGAAAAGCATGAATGTGTTATCAACAATCCAAGGTGAAAGGTGAAATTGGTAGAAGTTGGCTACCAAAGAAAGGAAAAAATGGGTCCTCGAATTCTAAAAACAACACACCAAGAAGTTATAAAAATGCTCCGAGAAATTTAGAAAATAGGAAATTTGGGAGAAACCAGCAAAAGCCCGAATGAGCAGTGGAAGACTGACCTACGGAAGCATCCAACAGGCTAGACCTTGGATCATCCCAAAAACCACTGTTACAATGTTGGGGATGCAGTGAGGCACATTACTTCAAAAATTTCCCTCACCGTGGAAGAAAGGAAGTTATAGTCAACTTTCAAGAGGCGCTTATAGTAGGGGATGTTGCACGAAACGTACCAAGAATTAATGTTGCACTAAAGGACTGATAAGATGATTTCTAGCCAACCAAGAAAGAGCTGGAAGGTAAGTTACAATCTCAAACACTTTCCATTTTGGTTGATCCCGGTGCGAGTTTAAGTTATATAAACCCTTGAGTAGTTGAAAATTGTAAACTACAAATTCAAAAATTTAAAAGTCCATGTTTGGTACAATTGGCCACGGGAACAAGGAGAACAGTTAATACTAAAGTGTCAGATTGTATCCTGCAAATAGTCAGACAATATATACCCATAGAATTGAATATTTTACCTTTGGGTTATTATGACATTCTGTTGGGAATGGACTGGTTAGAGAGACACTGGTCACTAGTAGATTTCAAGGAGTAGATTTCAA
Source organism: Pinus albicaulis (assembly GCA_034641835.2). Lineage (NCBI taxonomy): Eukaryota > Viridiplantae > Streptophyta > Pinopsida > Pinales > Pinaceae > Pinus > Pinus albicaulis. The sequence goes on from CM076572.1 coordinate 1,115,560,451, forward strand.
GGAGAAAATTATATATTTCAAGGCGAAAGATAGTACTTGTCAAGAATTTTTGGGAATTAAGAAACCACTTCAATTGCGCCCCATCACAACAACTCAGCTGGGTAAATGCATCAGGAAAGGGTGTCAACTCTATGCTATCCATGTGGGGTTTACTAACTCTAAAGAAAAGACACTTATGCTGGAAAATATCAGAGTTGTTCAAGATTTTATGGACGTATTTCCTGAAAATATTTTAGGATTACCCCCAAAAAGAGATATTGATTTTACCATTGAATTACTACCTAGAGTAGCACCTGTATCGCGAGCACCATACAAGATGAGTGTGCCTCAGTTGATGGAATTAAAAATGCAGCTGCAAAAACTCTTCGAAAAAGAGTATATTTGACTAAGTGTGTCCCCCTAGGGAGCACCTATGTTGCTCGTTAAAAATAAATACGGAACGATGTGAATGTATGTGGATTATTGGCAGCTTAAAAGGTTGACAGTCAAGAAAAAATATCCATTTCGACGTATATACTATCTTTTTAATCAGGTAGAAGGAGAAAAAGTTTTTTCATAAATTGACCTTAGATCTCGGTATCACCAGATAGAGATTAAAGATGAAAAGATATCCAAAACAAATTTTCGCACCAGGTACGAACACTATGAATTTGTGGTACTATCGTTTGGATTAAATAATGCACCAACAACATTCATGAGCCTGATGCATGGAATATTCCACACATATCTGGATAGATTTATTTTAATTTTTATTGATGACATATTGATATACTCTAGAAATATGAAGGAACACCGAGAAAATTTATGCTTAGCATTGAAAATTGTCAGAGAGCATCAAATCTGTACCTAAGTTTAGAAAATGAAATTTGTATTGAAGAGTAGATCCAATATCCGGGGCCAGGATATTGGCCGAAGGATTCTTATAGATCTCAAAAGACAAAAAAGACTTGTAGTACCCGACCCCGTAAAATGCCGTATATCCGTTCTTCAAGTTCTAGGTGGGCATTACCAGGATTCATCCCTTCATCAAAGGTTTTTCTAAGATAGCCTTTCCCACCACCTCCTTGTAGCGGAAGGGATATATTTTTAAGTGGACTAGTGAATGTCAAGCCAGTTTTTAATGGTTAAAGGAACTATTAACCACTGCCCCTGTGTTACAAGTGGCTGACCCAAACAGATAATTTGAAGTCTTCGTAGATTCTTTTAATGAAGGGGTGGGAGCAGTATTGACGCAAGATGGTAAGGTAATAATGTATGAAACTAGAAATCTAAAGGATGATGAGCAATGATACTTTGTCTATGATTTAGAATTGACTGTGGTAGTACATGCTCTCAAGGTATGGAGACATTACTTGTTGGGAAAAAGGTTTATGCTAAGGAATAACCATAATAGCTTTACGAGTTACTTTAAAAAATCTGACTTGAATGCTCGTCAAGCAAGATGGAATGTGCTCCTAAGTGAATTTGATTTGGACATTCAACACGTGAAAAGCAAAGAAAACTACATAAAGGATGATTTGGGCAGGAAAATTCATGGCATCTATGAACTCTACTTTAACCACACACAATTTATGTTTCAGGAACAATTAAATGAGGCATCAAAGAGAGATCTTAAATATCAATTCTTATGTCAGCAAGTAAAAGAAACGAAAAAACAAGGAAATAAATCTAATTATAGAGTTAATGATAAAAAAACTCTTATTATTTCGAGGAAGATATGTATTCCAAACCAAATAAGCTTGAAGGAGCTGATTTTGGATTAATATCATTAGAGTGCCTATGTTGGACACCTTGGGTATCAAAAGATGCTGACAACCATTAGAAAGGTCTATTTTTGGCATGGAATGCGTAAGAACATTATTGAATATTTGACCAAGTGTTTAGAGTGTTAGCAATTTAAGGTGGAGCACTAACATCTAGTGAGATTTCTTGAGCCCATACCTCTACCAGAATGGAAGTGGGAGGTCACATCTCTTGATTTGATTGCAGGTCTACTGAGAAGAAAAAGACACAATGATTCAATTACAATTGTGGTGGACAGACTTAACAAGGTATCTCATTTCATACATGTTTAGTCAACTTACAAGATTGTAATATTGTTGATATCTTCATGAGGGAGATATTTAGATTGCACGACATTCCTAGAATTTTCATCTCAGATTGAGATGTAAATTTCACCTCAACTTTCTTGAAAACACTATTTACTAGATTGGGGACACGTATCCAGTTTAGTACAATTTACCATCCTCAAACATATGGACAGACTGAATGGATGAATTAGATATTAGAATACATGCTACACATGTATGTGATGCAACAACCCACAATGTGGAAAGAATATTTATATATGGTCGAATTCGCCTAGAACAATGGATACCAGGAATCTCACATGATGATTCCTTTTGCGGCATTGTATGGTAGACAATGCCAGACCCCCATAAAATGGAGTAGTCTGGAAAGAAAAATAATGCTTGTACAAGACATGATGGAGGAAATGGAGTGGGAGGTAAGAAAAATTAGATAGAATATAAAGGTGGCCCAGGATAGGTAGAAGGTATATGCCGATAAGAGAAGAAGCTTTCAAGAATTCGAAGTTGGTGACCACATGTATGTAATAATTAAACCCAAGAAAATCACCTTAAGGTGGAATACCTATGCCAAATTGGCTCCCATATATTGTGGGCCTTTCCAAATTTTGGAAAGGATAGGGCCAATGGCTTATCGACTTCCTTTTCCTACTCATATATTGGTACATAATGTGTTCCAGGTATCTTTACTGAAGTGATACATACATGACCCCAAGCATGTGATACATTGGCAGAACGTACATGTAAATTATGTTTACATTATGACTTCTAGGAAAGAAGAGTTCTTAATAAAATTAATTAAAAATCTATTGATTTCAGGTGGAATTGGATGGCGAATTTATGGTAGAACCTCAGCGTATTCTCGATCAGAGAGAACACGTCAGAGATTTAGGACTCATGTCCCCAGGCACAAGCACTTCCAAATATCAGAGGAGATTATTGATTTTACCATTGAATTACTACCTGAAGTAGCACCTGTATCGTGAGATGAGTGCGCCTCAGTTGACGAAATTAAAAATGCAGCTGTAAAAACTGTTCGAAAAAGAGTATATTCGACTGAGTGTGTCCCCCTAGGGAGCACCTGTCTTGTTCGTTAAAAATAAATACAGAACGATGCGAATGTATGTGGATTACCGACAACTTAAAAAGTTGACAGTCAAGAAAAAATATCCATTTCCATGTATATACTATCTTTTTAATCAAGTAGAAGGAGAAAAAGTGTTTTCGGAAATTGACATGAGATCTCGGTATCACCAGATAGAGATTAAAGATGAAGAGATATCCAAAACAACTTTTCGCACCAGGTACAGACACTATGAATTTGTGGTACTACCGTTCGGATTAACTAATGCACCAACAACATTCATGAGCCTGATGCATGGCATATTCCACACATATCTGGATAGATTTATTTTAATTTTTATTGATGACATATTGATATACTCTAGAAATATGAAGGAACACCGAGAACATTTACGCTTAGTGTTGAAAATGATGTAGGAGCATCAGCTCTACACCAAGTTTAGAAAATGCAATTTGTACAAAGAGCATATCCAATATTTGGGCCATGTGATATCGGCTGAAGGGATCTCGATAGATCTCAAAAAGATAAAAAAATTGATGGAATGGAGAGTCCCCAGAAAATGTGCCAGACATACGTTCTTTCATGGGCCTAACTGGTTACTACCAGGGATTCATCAAAGGCTTTTCTAAGATAGCCTTTCCCACCACCTCCTTACAGCGGAAGGGACATATTTTTAAGCGGACTAGTGAATGTCAAGCCAGTTTTGAATGGTTAAAGGAACTATTAAGCACTGCCACTGTGTTACAAGTGGCTGACCCAAACAGATAATTTGAAGTCTGCGCAGATTCTTTTAATGAAGGGGTGGGAGCAGTATTGATGCAAGATGGTTAGGTAATAATGTATGAATCAAGAAATATAAAGGATGATGAGTACTGATACTTTGCCTATGATTTAGAATTGACTGTGGTAGTAAATGCTCTCAAGGTATGGAGACATTACTTGTTGGGAAAAAGGTTTGTGCTAAGGACTAACCATAATAGATTTACGAGTTACTTTAAAAAATCCGACTTGGATGCCCGTCAAGTGAGATGGAATGTGCTCCTAAGTGAATTTGATTTGGACATTCAACACGTGAAAAGCAAAGAAAACTACGTAAATGATGATTTGAGCAGGAAACTTCATGGCATCTATGAACTCTACTTTAACCACACACAATTTATGTTTCAGGAACAAATAAATGAGGCATCAAAGAGAGATCTTGAATATCAATTCTTATGTCAACGAGTAAAAGAAATGAAAAAACAAGGAAATAAATCTAATTATAGAGTTAACAATAAAAAAACTCTTAGTATTTCGAGGAAGATATGTATTCCAAACCAAATAAGCTTGAAGGAGTTGATTTTGGATTAATATCATCAGAGTGCCTATGTTGGACACCCCGGGTATCAAAAGATGCTGACAACCATTACAAAGGACTATTTTTGGCATGGAATGCGTAAAAACATTATTGAATATTTGACCAAGTGTTTAGAGTGTTATCAAGTTAAGGTGGAGCACTAACATCCAGTGAGATTTCTTGAGCCCATACCTGTACCAGAATGGAAGTGGGAGGTCACATCTCTTGATTTCATTGCAGGTCTACTAAGAAGAAAAAGACACAATGATTCAATTACAGTTGTGGTGGATAGACTTAACAAGGTATCTCATTTCATACATGTTTAGTCGACTTACAAGACTGTAACATTGTTGATATCTTCATGACGGAGATATTTAGACTGCACGACATTCCTAGAATTTTCATCTCAGATCGAGATGTAATGTTCACCTCAAATTTCTTGAAAGCACTATTTACTATATTGGGGACACGTATCTAGTTTAGTACAACTTACCATCCTCAAACATATGGACAGACTGAATGGATGAATTAGATATTATAATACATGCTACACATGTATGTGATGCAGCAACCCACAATGTGGGAAGAATATTTATATATGGTCAAATTCACCTAGAAAAATGGATACCAGGAATCTCTCACGATGATTCCTTTTGAGGCATTGTATGGTAGAAAATGCCAGACCCCCATAAACTGGAGTAGTCCGGAAAGAAAACTAATGCTTGGACTAGACATGATGGAGGAAATGGAGTGGGAGGTAAGAAAAATTAGATAGAATATAAAGGCAGCCTAGGATAGGTAGAAGGTATATGCCGATAAGAGAATAAGCTTTCGAGAATTCGAAGTCGGTGACCACGTGTATGTAATAATTAAACCCAATAAAATCACCTTAAGGTGGAATACTTGTGCCAAATTGGCTCCTAGATATTGTGGTCCTTTCCAAATTTTGGAAAGGATAGGGCCAATGGCTTATCGACTGCCTTTTTCTACTCATATATTGGTACATAATGTGTTCCAAGTATCTTTACTGAAGTGATACATACATGACCCCAAGCATGTGATACACTTGCAGAACGTAATGTAAGTTATGTTTACATTATGACTTCGAGGAAAGAAGAGTTATTAATTAAATTAATTAAAAATATATTGATTTCAGGTAGAATTGGATGGCGAATTTATGGTATAACCTCATCGTATTCTCGATCAGAGAGAAATAACGCTCTAGAGACAAGTCATCCCCCAAGTGAAGTAGCAATGGATGCACTTCAGCCTAGAGGAGACTACCTGGGAGGATGAAAACTCTCTTCAAGAGACATATCCTGAAATTTTTAAGTAAGAAAGTAAACATTGGGGACGATGATTGCCTCTAATGGGGGAAGATGTAACACCCCATTTTATTATAAATTTATGTTAAAATAATTTACTGATATATTTGAATTTATTAAGTGAAAAAAAAACTGGAATTTTATTTCATAAATAATAAATTACATTGAGTAATTTATTAACTGCATGCTAAAGAGTTCCCAAATTCCAGGGTAAAAGGAAGAGGCAGTTTCTGATAGTTACCCTCCCAAAGAGGATATAAGGAAATACTGAGAAGGGGAAGGGGCTCTGTTCTATAATGGAAAAATGGTTTCACATCAGTAAGACTGTGAAAAAAATAGAGTTGTCCAGAGCTGGCAGTTTACCAGTGGAAGTATGTACCCGAAGAAGGGTAGACTGGACTTGGGTCCTGAGGTATAACTTTAGAAAAATAAAACCTACTATCTAAACTCTGGTGCGGAGCACGGGGAGAGAAGAGGACGTGATTGCCTCCCTCACAGTTTAGCGGTGCCATCATTTAATCAACAGAAACTGAGATAAGTATATTGAACTTACTGGTTTAACTTATTCACACATAAATATAATTTCTTTTTAAGTTGTCTACGGAGGTAACATTTAGTTGACTATTAATTAGAGATATTGTTAAATTCCATGTACTTTGAAAAGAGGTGATAACTCTAAAATTAGCATACATATGAAGAAAATCGATGTAAAAGAAGTGAATACAGATATATTTATTGCTTAAAACTTTCTGTGGTTATGATAATCTGTGTGGTCTGTACCTATTCTAAATATTAGTACAACTAGAGAATATAGGGTGTAAGAACAGTTGGAAATAAAAATAAATGGACCATGCTAAACAAGCTATGGCGAAAAACATACTTGACAGATATTATTCAGCAAAGAAAGAATTATAATTTTATGTTAACCAAAAAAATAGAATTAGGAATCGACATGACTTGGGAACTGTAACTAGCGATCTTATTTTTAAAATAAAACCCTTATAATGTTATGAGTCAGAATAGCAGCAAACCCAGGGGTGGAGAAGCCTAGCCCCACATCTGCAGGACAGGGATCATGATACCCTGGCCAATAATATTTATGATATAAACCAAAAAAACTCTTACAACATCTAATTAAATATTGAAAGCTTAAAAGAAAAACAATCTCCATGGAAAATTAAACTCATAGCATAGAAAATCAAATGACCAACACATAGAACCAAAACACAGACTGAATTTGAGAAGCATAATAGAATTGTAAGATAAGAAACATGCATGTCATTATGTACTATGACAAAATATTCTGCAATATATAAGTATTTATTAATCCAGCTAAACAATAATGATGTCCTTTACAACTGAAATAGAACCATCATGTACAAGTTCGGGTTGTGCATCATATGTAGTAAAAAATCAAATTTCAAAAGAACTATGCATGTTCACACAATGTTGCAAACAACAACATATGACCCTCTATTCCAAGAAAGAACATAAAACAGAGAAGTGAATCTTTGTTAACATAAAAAAGAGTGTTCCAAACCCTTCATGCCGAGAGATAATAGAGAGACTCTGGCATGCAACAAGCTCAAGTGGCTAGATGCCACACCTATTCATGAAGAGGGCTTACCCTCAATAAGCCATGAATCGACAATTCCAGAAAACAAGCAAGAGAACAATGTGAACCAGGGACAAGGTATGGCTTACCCAGAATCGTGAACAACACATTGAGGGACTCGGATTGCACCTACAGTGCCACGGAAGTCTAGCATCTTCGTATCTAACCCAACAACATGCATCGACGGTGAGTAAATATTTATAAGAAAAGCACTCCAGCCAAAGGAAAAACCTTTGTAAACCAAAAGAAAAATATAAAAAAAAACCATGCAAACTTACCTGCTTGGACTGGCATGCATAAGGGATGGAATCATTAAATCCATTCAGAAGAAGAAAGGGAGAGATCATGGTTACCTGCCAATAAAACCCTGGCCATTTAATTTTGAGCCAACACCATTTAGATAACTATGATAAGAAAAATGGGCAATTTCCATTATCGAGCTATGAGTTACCCTAGTTCAAAATGTAACATTGAACCGGAAGAAAAATAATCTGAGTGGTTTCGGAAACATCCTTACCTACCTGAGACATTGAGAAAAAATTGTAACAATGTTAGGAAACAAATTGTGAGGGAAAAGAAGTCTACAGACAACGTAATCACTTCCATGTCGTTGTTTAGTAGGATAATAACCTATACTAAAGATGCAATGAATAAAGCCAAATCCATGAATAAAAAACTAATTGATATAGTAGGAAACTAACCGACCTACCGGAAGGATGGGTCGTAAATAGAAAACTTGTAGAGCTTGCATCGTAGCAGCATTGAGAAACAAATGACTTGTGCCTCAGTGTTTCGGGTCGAGGTAGTTACCCTAACCACTACAATCATATCCCTCATCGTTGGATCTAGGGATAACCAGATCTATAGTGGGCACGAAGAACCAAGACATTTAAGCGGTTCCAACTGCCATCCACCAGTAAGGGTAGGTGTCCACTTTTAATGTTGCGTAATTGATTAATGCCACCGCAAATCATTTAACCAAATATTTTTTGTCATCAATTATGCAATCAATGTATAGGTACAATAATAAATCTTTTAAAGGCTCAAAAGTTTAAATGAAATCCAGTATCATAGTATGTTGCATTGTCATGTGTATCTCTTAACTTTGAGAATGTGTGTAACATTATCCTATAATAAAATGTGAAACAAACAATCTACAATCATATAAAACATGATGAATTTATAGAATTATCGTGTCATATAGCATTGAATATTAGATGATGTGATTGGTAAATAGATATGTTTTTTGTATAAATTTAGTAGTGGTCACAAACCATTATAAAAAATATAGCCAACACTAGTGTAATTTCCACTTTTTGCAATATTGTTCTAAAGAAATTTGGTGGGAATGCGGAAGAATGTTGCTTCCTGGATTCTAAGTAGATGCCACCTGGTTAGTAGAGATAGGAACCATCAAGAAAGTAAATAACAATGTATTGACTCCTAACTTCCCTAACACTGAATATGTGGAGAGATTACCAATGTTGGTAATGTAAGTTGCATAAATAATTCTCAACTATTCCCTCGATGCCCACACTTTCAAATCACTTCCACCACAGTTTTATGTTGTTCTCAAGCCCTTATCTGCCTTTTTTTTAGCAAGAATACATGAAATTGGATAAAAATTATAGAAATACAATGGCAGGGGATCCATGCTTGAATATTGTCATGGAAATGGCAACAAAAATAGCATAAATAAAGCATTGGAGGCAAGAAAATGTTGAGTTTTAGATGTGGACCATGTGAATATTTAGGTAAGTACACATAGGTATCGTAATTATTATTGAAATATAAAGCTATTGGTGTATGATTTTAACCACAAGCACAAGATCTAAGTATGAAAAAATAGTAGAGTAGCTACTACAATACAAGAAAGAAGATAGAATAAACACTACTATGAATCGACTCAATAACCAAGGAGACAATACAAATTACTCATTATATATGATGCTATATTATTTCTCAATGTGAATACATTATATAGTCTCTCCATGAGTAAAAATTCATTTCAAACTAGGTTGGATTTCTCTTGTGTATCCACTCATATAACTAGAGTAGTTTTATAGAATAACTAATAAGTCAAAATTTGAGTGGAATATCTTAAATTAGAAATACATATAGTAAAAGGGTTGAATAAAATAATTGGAGTTAAAAATAATCTATAACTAATGCAATAGATCTCAAAAGCAATAATTACCCTAAGAAACACTAAATATGGAATTGAAAGTCAACATAAACAAATGTAGATGAGTGGAAGGTTGTTGATAAGGTTGAAGTTGCTAAATTTATGAGACAAACTGTGCATCCACTATAAGAAAACCTATGTGTGTGTTAGTACACATTAATAGAGTATAATCTATCATTTCACCATCTAATCAACACCCAATCACTACCTCACATCATCCTAGGTGTCATATATTGCTCAAAATAAACTTATTAAAAATAGAAAAGGTTAAATATAACAAATGATCCTAAAATATAGGGAATGTGAAGTAGTGAATGAAAAGTGGTAATACGTGGCCCTTATAATATATATAACGTGGTCAAATGATGCCATGAATATAGGTCCCTATGAATTCACCAGTGGAATGTACTGAAACGCCCCCTTAGAAGCATAACCAAACATTATTACTATCAAAACCTCAAAAGTAAAACAATTTTAAAGCATCGAATTGACGATAAAATTTCATGACTATGAAGAAAATTAAAATTCTAATGTTTTTTAACCATGGCATTAAAACATGAAATGTAGATTGAACGAGCTCTGATGTGCGCTAGGGTTCCATTGCTGCCCCTGCTTCAGCGCCGACACCAGCACTCCCTGCTACTTCTCCCTGGCACGCCCCTTCTGCTCTGCTGAGAACGGGCTCTGGAGCGCCTGCCATGGCAGGCCCGACAGGGGGAAGAGAAGGTTCTTCCCCCTCACAAAATGACATTCCTGCGGATGGGGTCAACTCCAGTCATACACCCACTTACACAAAAGCTCTGGATACGGAAGATATTCGCAAGTCTGAAGGTAAAGCTGATAAGTCTGACCAGCAGAAAGAGGTACAGACAGAAGATTCCGGAAAAAAGGAAACGCCCCAGGCAAAATCGTCCACATGCAAGCCAATCGCACCAGAAAGGCCAAAAATAGACTTGCCTAGCCATCGAATCAATGGAAGAATTCAGTACATGAAGGACCATGCCCTAATCGGTAAATTCATAGGTTTCTGGCCTACGGAAAAAGATCTGCAAGGATGGATAGCCGCCAAGTGGAAGCCCAAAGGGTAGGTTTACCTCCAACTTGGCCCCAAAGGTTTTTTCACTGCCATCTTCACTTGCATTGAGGATAGAAACAGAGTCCTGGATGAAGGACCATACTTCTTCAACTCTGCTGGCCTCTACCTAAGAGACTGGGTTGAAAGATTCAACCCCGACAAGGAGGACTTCAGTTGGGCCCCTGTCTGGATCCGACTTTATTCGCTCCCCCTGGAATACTGGGATGAGGATTCACTCAAAGACATTGCCAAGGGTTTAGGGGAGTTCATCAAAATCGCGGAGGAAACCAAGTTGTGCCGTTACACCTCTTATGCCCGCATCTGTGTCTACATGCGCTTGGACCAAGCCCTTCCTGACTCGGTAAGTCTCTTTCACGACGATTATGAATGGATTCAGCCTCTGGATTTTGAGCATGTTCCCTTCCGATGCCGCAAATGTCACGTTCATGGTCACCTATTTAGGGATTGCTCGCTTAATGCCAAGCCTCAAAGCCCCAATCCTCCTGATAACTCTGATTCGGAAGGTTTCACAAAGGTCTCCAATCGGCAAAGATCCCATAAGAAACCCTCCATTGGAAAAAAACCCTCGGTCCAAACCTCTTCCACACCCTCCAACAATAATAGCTTTGAAGTTCTTGCCTCTAACCCAGAGAACCTTCCCCCAGCCGATCATCCTGCTTCCCACTCGACCAAAATCACTCCATCCTCACCTCCACCCAGCTCCAAGCCCTCTCCCAAGGCTTCGATGGGCCAAGGTCTCTCAGCAGATGAAACCCCCGTTGATCCAGATTGGAAGCCGAATGGAATGGATGTGGATTGCATCCCATCCTTGAACTCTGAAGGTAGCAGTCAAGCTCAAAATATGGAGGTCAAACCTGAGATTATAGACCTCATGGGGCTGGATATTCTGGAACTGGAACTAGCTTGCAAAAGAAAGGAATTTGACAAGATTCCAGACCAACAGTTAGATCGACTGGAAGTCATAATCTCCAGCGCTTTTCAACAAAAAGAACTAGGAATACAACCAGGCAACCGATGGGATGGTAGTCAATCTAACAAGGACTCCAAGAAATGAGGCCAGAAAACTGATTTGGAGCGGACTATCACAGTTGGGAAACTCCTGGTTGATTCAGGAAGATATGCTAAGTTGACAAAGTATTACAAGCCCCTCCCCCACAGTGATCCATGAAGCTCACCTCATGGAATGTCAGAGGACTCAATAGTCCTGGGAAACTAAGAATGATCAGAAATATGTTAAAGATGGAAAAGCCAAATATTCTCTTTTTACAGGAAACCAAATGTAACAGCAGCACTCTAGGCAAAATTCTGTCCAGCGCTTGGCCTGATTGTCACTCTGTGGCAGTTGACGCATCGGGAGCTTCTGGTGGGCTTGCCATTGCCTGGAACAACCAAGACATCTCGCTTTATGATTTTCACACAGCCCATCATCTCATTCAAGCAACCTTTCACATCATAGGTACCAATGTTCATGGTCATCTCTCTAATGTTTACTTCCCTCAGGAAGCAGGCAGGAAAATGGCTCTTCTAAACACATTGGAGGTATTAAACAATGCCCGGACCCACCCTCTGTGGATTCTGGGTGGTGATTTTAATATGATTACCAACCTAGGGGAAACAAAGGGAGGCAGAGCTAAGCTAGATCCAGAAAGTTTCCACTTCAAGTACTTCATTCAAAACAATTTGCTAATAGATCTCCAGTACAGCAATGGCATTCACACCTAGAGTAATCGCAGAACGGGTCGCCAACACATAACCTCCAAGCTGGACCGATTCCTAATTTATGATAATGCGGTGCATCTAGGGGGGGATATCTCTGCCTCAATTCTGCCAAGCAGTGGCTCGGACCATTGGCCCATCTCCTTACAATGGCAGTGACTGGGGGACTCCAAGAAACGCCCCTTTCGCTTTGAGGCATTCTGGCTGACCCATCCCGCCTTCAAGAATATCATCAGTGCTTGGTGGAGGACTTTAACACCGCCTGAAGGGTCAAAGATGTATCAATTCCAGTACAAGCTCAAGTGCCTAAAACACCACATCAAGCAATGGAATCACAATACGTTTGGCAATATCTTCCAGGCGCAACAATACCTCATTACAGAAATGAAAACTCTACAGCAGCAGATCATTACGAATGGTTACACGGAAGAACTTATGGCTCGGGAGACACAATTCAAAGCCCAACTGGAAGATCGATCAAAACAAGAGGAAATATTTTGGCGGCAAAAATCCAGGGTTAGGTGGCTGAAGGAAGGTGAAAGAAATACAAAATTCTTTCACCGAACTACAATACAAAGACGCATGCACAACTCAATCACAGCCATAAAGAATCAAACAGGGGAAAAAGTAGAAGCACAGTCAGAGATAGAGCAGGCGTTCCTAGAACACTTCCAGACGGTGCATAAAGAACCTCACGGGGACAGAAGTTTTGCAATCAACAAAATCCTGCAAAACATTCCTAAAATTATCACTGATGAGCATAATCAGCTGCTCTTGCGCCCAGTCTCCAGGCAGGAAGTGGATGTCGCCATGAAGCAGCTCAGAGACCGAAAAGCTCCAGGGCCAGATGGGTTCACTACCACATTCTACCATCAGTTCTGGGATCTCATTGGTGAGGAAGTTTGGATGGTGGTTGAAGAATCCCGGGCCATGCATTGGCTTCTCCCTTCTTTAAACGCAACATTCATTGCTCTCATCCCAAAATAAGAAGAGGCCAGTACTCCGGATAAATATAGACCCATTGCTCTATGCAATGTGATCTATAAAGTCATCTCAAAAGTCATTGCCAACCGTTTAAAACCGCTCTTTCCTCTTCTTATCTCTCCAGAGCAATCTGGATATGTTGAGGGCAGGCAGATCCTGGATGGCATCATTCATACTCATGAGATCATCCATTCGTTAAAGCAGAACAAACAAGCAGGTATGATTCTTAAAATCGATCTTTCCAAAGCATTTGATAAACTAAGCTGGACCTATATTCAAAAAATGCTTCTGGCCTTTGGCTTTTCCCCCACCTGGGTTCGTTGGATCCACAGCCTCATCTCCTCCTCATTCTTCTCCATACTTATTAACGGAACTCCCTCCCGCACCTTCACCCCTTCTTGTGGCATTCGTCAAGGAGACCCCCTATCTTCTTTTCTTTTTGTTCTGATGGCGGAAGGTTTGGGGCGCCTCCTCTCCTCTGCCTTAAGCTCTCAGCAAATTCAAGGCATCTCTGTCCACAATGCACCAGCTGCCACCCACCAACAATTCGTGGATGATAATATGGTCTTTGGCTATCCCTCTGTTCAAGAAGCCTCCAAGCTAAATTCCCTGCTGCAAGCCTTCTCTGATGCGTCAGGAACTAGCATAAGCAAATCCAAATCCCAGATCTTCTTCTTTCACACCCCTCCCCTCACACAATTGGCCATTTCCCGTATCCTTGGCTTCTCCGTAGCATCCCTCCCCTCCACTTACCTAGGCGCTCCTCTCATCGCCTCCCCGCTTAAACATGCTTCCTAGCACAAACTCCTTGATAAATTGGTAGCCCGTCTCTCCTCCTGGACTTTCCGTACCCTCAACTTACCAGGCAAGTTGGTTCTCATTAAATCTGTTCTCCAAGCCTTGCCTCTTTACCTTTTTTCCATATTAGCGGCACCCAAATGGGTCCTCAATAAGATCAAAGCCCTCCAAAGGAACTTTCTTTGGGGATCAAAAGGAACCAATCGAAAATGGGCCCTTGTTCAATGGTCCACTGTTTGCAAACCCAAAGAGCAAGGTTGAATTGGCCTTCGGGATCCTCTTCTAAGTAACGCCATCATGAATGCGAAAATCTGGTGGAATTGGCTCACTGCTCCTGAAAAGCCTTGGGCCATTCTATGGAAAGCCAAATATGCTCAAAATCATCCCCAAGATGAACTTGTCAGAATGACTCCGGAAGTGAATGGATCTATAATATGGAATTCTGCCAAGACTCACCACCTTCTCATTCAACAGCACAATTTCTGGGAGATAAGAGATGGCACCTCTGCAAGGTTTTGGACTGACTCTTGGGAACAATTACCAAAGCTCACCAACACTTTCAATCCTTCCATGGAGCCTGACTGGCCTATGCGACAGCTTGACACAGTTAATACTCACTGGGAGGAGACCGACAACCAGGGTTATCGGAAATGGAGACAGACAGCCAGAATTATCAGAAATGTCACACCACAAGAAAGCAAAGCCATCACCGATGACCTTAGTACCCGATGCATCAGAGTTTCGCAAGATAAGGACATTTTAAGATGGGGCCACTCGCCTAAAGGAACTTACACCACTAGGGAGGCCTACAGGATCCTCAGTATGGATCCCATGCCCAAAGACCCGCTTTGGGGCAAAATCTGGAATCTTGGAGTCTGGCCTAAAGTCGCCTCTTTCCTCTGGCTCCTTGGTCACCAAAGGATTCTCACATGGGACAATCTCCGCAAGAGACAATTCCATGGTCCCTCTATCTGTCCTAATTGTGGGGAAAATGAAGAAACTCAACAGCATCTTCTTTATGCCTGTCCTTTGGCATCCCTACTATGGGAGAAAGTTAGTTTCAGAAGCCAACGAAACTGTAATCTCGATACTGACATTAGAGGAACCCTCCGAGATTGGCATCAACACCCCTTCAGAAGCGAAATTCTCAATCATCTCTAGAGAATTATCCCTGGTCTCCTCCTATGGACCATCTGGAAAGAGAGGAACAAACGAATTTTCAAGGATCAAAGGACCCCTACAGATATCATCTGGAGTAATTATTGTCACAATCTCAAGGAGACTCTAGACTTGCAGTCCTGGAGCACAGAGGATTTCCCATCTCAAGCCAAGGAGAAATCTATATGGGAGAACTAGGGTCTCAGTATTCAGCCCAACACTCAGAAGCACACTCGATCCCAATCCGTCAAAATCAATCACACGTGGACTCCTCCCCCTCGGAACACCTTTAAGCTCAACTTTGATGGTGCCTCAAAGGGCAATCCAGGCAAAGCTGGCTTCGGCGGTATCATAAGGAATCATGCTGGCATGCCTCTGCTTGTTTACATGGGAAGTATTGGCTGGGACACAAATAACTCGGCAGAGCTGGAAGGATTATGGCAAGGCCTTCTTCTCTCTCAGCAAGCGGGTCTGCATCCTATTGAGATTGAAGGTGACTCTCAAATTCTCATCAACATCGCTGCCCAACTTCTCAATGGGGCCCAGGCTCGCAAAATCTCCAGCAGCTGGCTTCTGGAGGCGCGTTTGGACAAAATGGCTAGATGGCTTCACGGTAATCGTGCTCTTTTGTTCAAGCATACCCATAGAGAAGGCAATAGGGTTGCGGACTTGCTTGCTAATCTGGGAGTGGATTGTGAAAGCAATCTTAAGGCAGGGACATTGGATATAATCCAGAATGAAGATCACAAAAGGAACTGCCACATTCTACTTCAGGAGGAGGTGAACCCCCCGGATGCGGGTGCAAGTGGCGATAGTGGGATCGATGAGACGCACGGCGCAACGACGGGAGGCCACCTGCCTTCCCTCTTGGATCCTTAGCGCCCACCTGATCACATTTAATACCCACGCTTGATCTTTATGGTGTGGATATGGAGTCGATTCACTTCAATGCAACAGGTTCTCGAGGCAGCCTCGACTGCTGCAACCGCATTTCACATTCAACTTCCAGGATTGGTCATTCAATGCGCAGGCTGGAAGGTTGCAGAATTGGTTTGTTATTTATTATGGAACCGTCCGCCCCTTTGCCATTGTTGTTGAGTTGTAATCCTACTCTGGATAAAGCCAGAGTCCGCACCATCACAGGGTTGCACAGTCGCCACACATGCTGTTTGGTGCCTACGGACAATTCTCACATATCAATTGCAGGTTCCTGTGTGTCTGCAACTGTGGTTCTTGGCTCTCCTCCTGAGCGAAATTCCTTCATCTCTCATTCGTCTCAGCACTCTAGCTCCTGTTCTGTTGCGATCATGCCTAGAGTTAGACAGAGGATGCGGTGCCGAAGGGGATCCTCTCGTCCGGCCAGAAGGCATTCGCCATCCTTCTCCTCCTCTCCGTCGGATTCCTCTGCGACCTCGGGTAGCTTGCCTCGTCTCCTTCATGGGCGTCTGCTTCGTTCTGGATGTCGGATGGACTCGCCTTCTGGCGATGCTCTGCCAGCTCAGTCCCACACTGCCCTCTTCTCTTTCGAATGTGCTCTCAATAAACCCCGGGTTACCGTGGCCATCTCGGTCGTCTTCCTGGAGGAACCAATGCCTGAACCTCCGCCTGACGTGCATGCTCTGGACGATAGTGCTAATTTGGACGTGAAGCAATAGGATATGAGGGGTTCGCCTTCTGAGAACATGGTTTCTTTGCAGGTCGAAGCTGGGGTCGTTCCGGGCCATGTCGATGCAACTCCGCCAGTTGTCCACTCCTCCGCCGCTTGCTCCCACGCCCATGGCGACCCAGAAGACTACAGCTGCAAAATTGAGGAAATTGCGCCGGATGAGTAACTCGGCCCTCTCCTCTTGTCTTTTTTGTTATTTCTCTGCCCTCTTTGAGGGATTGCTTGGTCGCCTTGTTATTTCTTTTTTTGTAAAAGTCCAATCTCAGACACTACAGTGGTCCAGTACTGTCAAAGTCCAATGCGACAGATATGCAATGTATATGTGTCTAGTGTTCAGTAAAAAACATATCAGTTCGATCCCCTGCGTGGGATTTTTTCAGATTATGGCTCCTAAGGCTGGTTTCCCTCCCGATGGGCAGCCCAATATCAGTCTCTGTCAGTTAAAATTGCCTCCCGGTAGGCACTGTTTTGGCTTCGGCCAGGTGTACATTATTTTCCTTTGATTAATAGATTACTCTAACTTTGATGCTACAAAAGAAACATCGTAAGTCATAAACTTGAGAAAATTTAACAAGTTAAAAACAAAAATTTTAAATTAAAGTTAACAAAAAATAAAGGACAACATTATTACTATAGTTTCTCGGAGCCAATCAAAATCTATTCAATGAAGGATAAATTCCTTTAGACTCCATATTTGTTAATTTTTTATGTATGAAATAAATAAAAATTATCACACACCATCCATAATGAAAATACATATTTTCTTTTGAAAACTCTAATAGAAGAAAGCCTAATTGGAGGGTGAAGTTGCTCGACTCCTATTACAGGAGAAAACCTAATTGGAAGATGAAATTGCTCCACTGCCTTTTCTCTAGTATGGGAGTAATGCAAGTACAAGTAAAATGCACTCTCTATGGATCTATCTAATACTTGTGGTTGTTTTTTCTGCTACAAAACACTAACATCCAACTAAGGTTCTGGTTCAACTCCTTCAATTCACAACTAAATTTATGAATCTGATCATTCAATAGCGGTGTTCATAGTTCACATGTGGCTAGACTCTTTTGCATGATGACTGAGGATTGGCGTGGAATCCTCGCACACCATTTTGTGGAAGGTAAACATCTATGGGAGATAAACTCTGATTGATGCAGTTGAGTCCTATTAAATGTTATTGTGCTCCTCAAAGTAACAGAGTAGACACTTAATCTTAGATTTTTGTCATGCTTGTTATTATCAAAGAACTTCTAATTTCACTAGTGCTACGACATATTTTGTAATTTTTTTGTTTCATGTTATTTTCGAGCTTGTTTCCTCCACGAAGGCATCCCCATACTTGCACAACAAAGTCTAGGATTGGTTAAGCGCAGCTTACCAACTTAGACTGTAGCATATGTACTGTTAAATTTTTGAATTAATATAGATTAGCCCCATTTACCAACAAAAAAATGAAGTATATAATTAAACTGTGGAGTTTGTGTATTAAATATTCAAAGTGTTGACATAAATGCATAATAATACCAATATTAATGTGATAGGGTTTTTCCATCATTATTTACCCTTGTTATAAGGAGAGAGATCAATCTAATTTAATGCATAATAAGACCAATCTCAATGTAATAAGAATTTCCCTTCATCATTAACTTTTGTTATAAGGGAAGAAATGAATTTATCTTTTTATATAAATATAAATAGTAAACTATTATATTATAAATATAAATAAAAAGAATGTAGGTAATTTTTTAAAAATAAAAATATAAAAAATAGTATATCAAATTCAAATTTTAATTAAAAAATAGATTAGAAATTTTGTGTAAATTAAATTTACATAATTTATACTTTTGGTCTCTTCTTCACCTGCAATATTTGTAGCCATGTCATTGTCCCTCAGCACCACCTTTCCATTTTCAAAATTTTGTTAGATTGTTGAAATTTGATGGCTTATCCATTCACATGCCTTTTATTTTTCATAAATCCTCGATGTAAATTTTGCAGAAGGGAAAGGGAAAAATAAACGAATGAGGTAGAGACCTTAAAAGGAAAAAGGTGTTTCTTACTAGATTAAAAACCATTTCATTTTTATAGTTTATACATGTTTGATCAATTTTTATTTTCATTTCAATATTATTTATATTATTATTTGTATTATTTAAATAATACAAATATAATATTATTTAATTTTTATGCTAACCTTGTCCAAATTTATTTTATACTATGTAAACATGTGGTTATCCAACACTATTTATGTTACACCTTATTTATGTTTTCTTATGTGATATTATTTTAGAATCCATGTGCATAAAGTGTGAGAACAGTGTTTAAACTATGATGACATCATCGTAAGAAATAAAATGGAGATAATTTTCATTGTGCAGAGGCTAAAAATGTCACTATATAAGCAACGTTTGCATCATCCAAAGGCAACAATGTCAAAGTAGAGGATCGACTCCCACAACTCCCTCTCCCATTTCCTGTGGATAGGAGTCACATCTATAATAATTAAAAACATGTTCAATCAATTATAGATGATGTTTGTTGCAAGGCCAAGGAATTTTACACCTACAATGCCTTCATTGCTACTGCCAATGTTTTTCCCGATTTCGGCACCATCGGTGATCTGGTTAGTCGCAAAAGAGAGCTCGTTGCTTTCTTTGGAAAAGCCTTCCACTAATTATACTTATGAATCTATTCCCTCATGATTTATTTATCTAATTTTACTAACTAACTAATTGGAAAGAATATTGTTAAACCAAGCAAATGGGAGATAGCACAAGATGTCCCGTGCTCCTGGGGCTATTGCTCCAAAGTTGAATGATGTAATCCTCCCGCCCAGTGCTACCAATCATCCTGCCGATCATCCTCCTGACAGACCTGCATATCTGTAAAGGCATACTTACGTTGAGGGCCCATCTTGCGTATCTGGAAAGATATATTATGGATGACGACCTTTCCTAGGTATCTCGAAAGAGTTAAAATGACTTCAGTATAAAAGTGGCTTTTTAAGGAAAAATAATAAAAAATATTTAAAATAATAAAAATAAAAGTTATGAATTTTTTAGCGAAAAGAAGAAAACTATTTATTTTAATTGTATTTTCGACTTATCTCCTTATAGGTTTATTAAAATTTCAAGTTAAGACACTCACTAGATGAGAAATTAAATTTTGCATCCAGCGAGTGTCCACACTTTAAATTTCAGTAAACCTATAAGGAGATAAGTCAAAAATACAATTAAAAAAGTAGTTTTTCCTATTTTCTCTCCAAAATATTGACATGTACCTATTTTTAAATTTAAAGCATTTTGATTGGTTTACATATTATGACATGGAAATTACAGGAAAATTTCATGGGCACTTTTAGGCTGAAATTTCCTCTAATGTGGCCTATTCAAATGGCATGGTTGGTCATTTCAGGCATATTTTCAATCTTAATTGCATTCCCAGTATTTTTCAGAAACACACCCAAAACAATTCACATTAAATTTAACCATAATGCGTCATTTACTCTTACACGTGAAGGTATTCATCTGCATCCTTAAATGAACTGAACTGAATACACAACCATTGTTATCACAAGGCATAATTAGAAGCCATGATTATGATTCAAAGGTATAAATCAACCCAAAACACTCTCCAATTTGGCAATCTATACTCTTAACATAAACTATTATTTACATATTAAATCAAATTAAATTATTAAAAACCAAAAACATCAGATAAAAATGAAACATAAGTGAAAATGAATCCCCATGGGACATAACTACCATTCAACATACAAGCCATAACCCGATAACAACTATGTTTCTAAAATTATGAAGAAAAAGGGGTAGAGAACATGGAAAAGTTTTAAAACTAAAATCGAAGATGGGAAAATAATCGACTGTATAAAAGAAGAAACAATAGAGAAAATTTATACATGAATAATATCAGAGGCATGAAAGTACAACAATCACATTTGGAAAATTAGCAAAAACTTTAAAACATAATGAAGAAGATGAGGCGTATAGCCATATTTAAATGGGAGAAAGAGGAAGATGGTTTGTTCGTAAGGGGACATGAAGAGTCATTCCAAACCACAACATAATCACCAGAACTGGTTAGTCCCTAATTATTTTTGGAGGTTACACCACCTATGATCTGAAGATGTAAATTTTTCTAATCGTCTAACACAAGATCGATGGCCCACGAAAAGACACTGTGACATGGGGGGGTGGGGGGGTTCTTCCCAGAGGAATGCCTTATGAAGTAATTAATTTTCAAAGTTATTGTTTCACAGTCAATATTTAAAACTAATGATTTTTTCTTAATTAAAACATATATTCCAACAATCATAAAAATGACTCAAAACTTCACATATGATAATATGCAAGTTAAAGCATTTATTTCACGTTACCATGCAAGTATCAAATTGATCGAAAATTATATAAATTTTTTCATACAATTATTCATATTGAATCAAATATTCTCACAGACCATCAAAATCTACATCATCTTCAGGTGAATGAATGGATGAAGATATAGATGACCCATATTTTTATCTATTACCAACCATTTTCTCATCCGAGTCTAAATTTATGCCCAATATTGGAGATGTCAAAATCCTTCTAGATCTGTGATTGGGTTTAACAAATTTCCATCTTACCATTGTTTCTTGTGGTAGAAATCTCTTGATAATATCTATGGTCCTATATCAAAGAGATCCTTTCATTGTCATATTGAAGTCATAAAAAATTATTTCGACATTCTCTAATTTTAATAGGTAAGTGCAATGAATATTTATATTTGGTCCATTTCTTTTATATTTCTACTGATTCATTTGTAAACCACTATCTCTCTTTTATGTGCACCATTGAATGGCTATGTATTGCATACTATTGTACTTTAAATACCTAATCATCTCCATTTTATTCAATGACCTTTATAACTTTGGCAACCCATAATGGATAAACATATGGATCTCCATCCACTAACACTAAAATAATGTAACACTTCTTAATATTTTATATGTAACCCTTTTAAATGTCTTCCATGGTTTCATGTTGTGCATGTAATCTTCTAGAACCACACATAAATTTATATTTTCTTTACTTGTGAAGAATCAATAATACCTTGATATTTTTTTTGTTTAACATTGTTTCTTCCCTGAAATTCATTTCACATCTTTTATGGCCAATTACATGGATTTTTCAAACTGTATCTCCATTTCTTAATCTATAAAATTCCATGGATATTTCACTAGAGAATTTTCCACAACATATATGATAAATTATACTTAAAATTTTGAAATCTACATTATGAGGATATATTTCTGTTGAGGCTTTTGGATCTATAAATCATTATTTATTGTGTATGAGTTTATATTACTATCATGCATAAAATAGAGAAAAATGTAATAAAAACTCATAGAATCATGATTGACAAATGATATATCCTGGGAAACTATTTCGGGAGAAAACCCAACCGGAAGATGCAGTTCCTTTGCTCTCTTTCTCTAAGTAGAAAATGGATGTGAGTAAAGAAAAGAAAGGCATGTGTCTTGTGAGATACTAGAATAAAAAATCATCTTTGTGTGCGCTCTCCCTATCCATCTCGGCTGCTTTACATTCCTATGGAACCGATTCAATTGAAAATAATGGAACCCTTTTTCCTCCTAGTGGATTGGTTATAACACAACTCAATAGCCTACTAGTGGTTATGTTTGACCCCATAAACTCTTAACTAGAGATATAATATGAACTATTTTATATATTTACTCATCATAATCACATGGCTAGCCCGTTTTTCATGAGTTATGGGGTTGACATGGCACCCCAACATATTATGGAGGTGAAAATACAAACACCCACTTCTAAGTGGCATAACCCTTGCATAAATACTTTGATTGAGGTGATTGTTATGATTTTGGGAAGATTTTTATATGTATAACATGGAAAAAATGGCGTGCCACTAACGAGGTAATTATTACTTCCACAAAGAATCATTTGATGCCCCCCCGGAAATTTTCAAACTCCAATTTACCAATCTATATTCTACTGGAAAGAAAGGTCTTGTGAGCTAACTGCTCCACCTTTTTCACTTTAAAATCATTGATATGAATGAAAAAAAATATAATGATCAAATATGGATCACAACTTGCTATTTTGGGAAGATTTTTGTCCCCAAAAATTTATACTAAATGACATGAGGAAATTTTCCACCACCTTCTCTTGAGTGTACCATTCGACCTTGCTTAGAAGTTGTAATTTTAACCCAATTTTCCAAAGATCATGCCTCCCGTGTCTTTTAGTTTCACTCATCTTCTACAAAAAGGTTTATTTTTTCAACTTTTTTTAAGGATCTTGCGTTAAATCCTCCACAAAAGGTAGGATATGTTCCCTTTCATGATTTAGCATGGAAGGCTCATAAAAATTTAGATTCTCTAAATTTATAACTGAGTATATGAGGTTGTATGGGAGTAGAATCATTCTATAGGAATTATCTCCCACCTTCTCTAGTCTTTCAAGGGGACCATATCCTAGAGCCTTGACATTATTACCAAGACCTTGTAGCCTCTCTTTGTTCAACTGTAACCATACTCTATCTCCCACCTTGAGTGAATTCTCTATTTTGTGTTAATAATGCATGGCCTTATATTTTTCACATGAATTTTACACTGTCTTATGTACCTATATATGGATTTGCATAAACTTCTCAATAAAATTTTCAACCCTCAAGGCATCCCCTATAAGATCCTCTTTTACTCCTTCTTGTTTCCCATATCCAATATCAAAATTTGAATGAGGAAAATACTCAAAAAAATCTTCAAATATAGATATACCTGTAAAATTGTGGGCTACTTTGTTATAAGAGTGATGTATGCATACCAATTTTTCATCTTAGGTTTTTGAATGGTTGTAACCCCTCAGAAGATACACCTATGTTCCGTTGATTACTTATGTTTTCCCAACTCTATGAGGATGGAATGTTTTAAACCTATTTAAATTTGTGTCAATTTTCCCCCGCAATGTGGTACAAAATGTACTGATGAATATTGTGTCGAACTAAAAAATTATCATTGGTATCCCAAAGTACACCTACAATTGTCTAAAAAAAAAGTTTGTTAATGCTTTCCCATTGACGTTGTTTTTACAGAGCATCAAAACCCACATCTTATTGAACCTATCAACTACCACAATTATGTAGTCACGCCCTTTCTTCATTGTTGTGAAACGTCCCACAAATTCCATGGAAATTCTTTACCAAGGATGGGTGGTTACAACTATGAGATGACGTAGACCTTGTTTCATGTTACTATGCTTATTTGTACAATAACTCATGCATCCTCTTATGAACCTACCTACATGTTCTTGCATTTGGGGATAATACACATACCTATGCAAGTTGGCTGCTCTCTTCCCCGTACCAAGCACCCTGCAAACTTAGAGGAATGAGCCTCTCAAATAAGTTTCAATTGCTCACCTTTCGCAACAAATGACATGTCTGACTTGTAGAGTAACCTATCCTAGATATTGTAGTCAATGATTTTATTTCCATTATCCACACGACTCTGACTCTATAACTGTTGAAAAAGCTCCTTTAAGTCCTCATCTTCTATATATTACCCTATGTTTGCATCATAATTGAATGGATCCATATGCATTAAAGATCCAAAATCTATGATATTTGATGTGGATGGATTTGAAATAATTTCGGAAAACTTGTTTATGTCTCCCTTATTATACTTGATCATTAAATGAAATTGTTGTAGAAATCCCATCCACTTAAAATACTTGGTATGTTATAGCTTACTTTATGCCTCTAAGTATTCTAGTGGTTTGCGATATTTGTGGATTATTGATGATCCTTGGTATTGAAACAAAAGTCTCGTAAATCACAAGGCTACCAAGTTTAATTATCAGCCTGGGGTTCGTACAAACTTAAGAGTGTGCCTATCAGTATTCTACTGGTCGGTGATATTTGTGGATTATTGATGAGCCTTAGTATTGCAAAAAGAGTGTGGCAAATCCCAAGGCTACCAAATTTAATTATCATTATGGGATTCGTACAAACTTAAGAGGTGGAAGTGTTATATACATAGTAAGCTAAGGTCTACTCAAGTCACTTTGAAGTAATGGACTAGTGATGGGCCTCCAAAATACACATAAATTAAGTACCATCTAAAATTTCTTAGGTGCATAAAATCTATATTAAATATCTCCTTCTAAACTCAGTAACATTTTTTTAGCTTTAATATGTTCTTAGGATGGTTTATAGATAATTTCATATTATGTGCCTAATATCATAAATTTTGCAGAATATTGAGAGAACATTGGGTAAATTTTGAATGAGATAATATAGGTAATTTCTCCCTACTATATGATGGACCAAGATTGGATAATAAATGAAAAAAATATCATGAAATTGTTGACAAATTCTGGAGCTCCACAGATTGAGAAAATCTAGGAATGTGGTCCTTCTTATTTAATGAAGATTCCGAGTGTTGGGAACTAGATCCACCTTTTGAGGGATTTTGGAAGGGAAAACAACATCCTTTCAGGGAGAATTCTTCCTTATCATTTTGTATAAGTACCAATTAAAATTTTCCTCTAGGGGCATGTACTTCTAGTAGTGATGTACTTGGATTGATTCGAATAATGAAGGTTGGTGCCATTTTTAGCTTCTAAAGCTTAGTTTCTTTCATAGGAATATGAGTATCCTTAGGCTTAGTCATCCCAAGAACCTCTCAGATCTCTTGTACAATTTATTTATTTTCTTTGAATGTATTTTTCACTTGCATCTCTTATTTATGCACTTTCTATTTATGTTTCTCTTGTTGTAGTTCATAATGGTTAAAGGATTAAAATGAATTTTTTTTATAGGTTATTGAAAAAATATCAAGCATGATTTATCTTTAGAACAAATTTGAAAAATCATGCCCATCATTGAGCTACTTGGATTGGTTTGCTAGTTCACAAATCTAGAATATCTCGGAGTCTCTTGTAGCAAAATAGTAGTAATTTTATGTTATTTTTTAGCACATGTCAACGAGCCTATTTTGAGTTTATTCCACTAATATTAATTCTTAAAAAAATTCAAGTTAATAACATAATTTACCCCATAGAATTTTCACTTGATTAGGTTAGGCATTTGGTAGGTTAACTAGATCACTAATTCTTGAATTTCTAGGTTTTAGAGTAATACTTGTCTACTATTTTTTTAGCACATGTTAACAAGTGTATTTTTGAGTGATTTCACTTGGAATGGAGTCCTAAGACATCCTAATTTATAGAAAAATTTGTCACATATAATTTTCATAAGTATTCTAGTGGTCAATACCATGGGTTATCATAGTATCATGAAGTTAATAAATCTAGAATATTTTTGGATAACCTTGCTTCATAAACAAAAACAAATGATAAAATCTAACATATTTCTAGATTCACAATTCTGAGAAAGATATTTATAATGATATGCATGTTCGGTATATATAAAATCACGAGATTATTAGCCATACCACTTAAGTTAACTTAATAATACACCCCATCCCATCTCTATGTTAGTGAACACACACACACACACACACATATATATATATATATATATATATATATATATATATTTGTAATTTATAAAAAAACATTTCCATAGACAAATTTGTATGCTTTTATAACATGTTACAATTTTGAGAAATAAAAAAAGAATAAATCTATTTCTTTAAATTTTATAAAAGTAATTTCTTATAACCACAATATCTTTTTTATTTTTATTTATATATATATTTTTTCAAATCAATTCATTAAGTCTAATTTATAATTTAATATTTATCAAACTCTCATTAATTTACGAGTTTTAATTTAAAATTTTCTATTTTATACCATAAAAAATATTTATTATTTGTTTCACTCATTAAAATGCTATCTATAATATTTTGTATAGTAAAAAAATATTATTATTATTTTCCTTTGGGAGACCAAAGCCATAAACACAAAGGTATCAGGGGATACATCAAACGGCCAGGCTTATTTCCTCCCCCATAGGCCCATAAATGCGCCTAGGCAGGAAAAGCCCGCCACAGATAATCTAACGACAGGGATTTCCTGCGTGAGTGCATTTATAAGCCTATGGCAGAAGAAATAAAGCTCACCTACATCGAACTTGTTCCAACAAATGACTTCCTCCCCGTCTATCGGCATCAACCATTTCTTTGTCGATGGTCTCTTCCCAAGCCTTGGAGCACAACCCACGAATCTTTTTTTTTTCTCAACGGATCCGCGACAAGCTTCTTCTTTTTCTGGACCGTCACCCTCCAGCCTTACGTTAGCACCATCAAGATGATTTTTTTATGGTGAGATGTGTTCTCTATTCTATTAGGGTAGAAATGTTATAATATTTTGTAAGTTCGTGTTCAATATTTTTAAATAATAATAATAATAATAAACTAATAATAATTTTGATAATTTATGGTTTTTTAAAGAGATTTTTAATGCATAATTTTTCTTAAAGTGATACATAACTCGTGATTTCTCTCATGGTATTATTATTTAATGTATTTTATTTCTATCAACTCATAGAGTTTTTTTTTAAATTACAATTTTACAATTTTACTTAATTTAGAAATTGTGATTAATATTAGTTTCTTTCTTGCTTATTGGTTCCAGAGTAGAAGAGATATCGCTCAAAAGTGATTTTGGATTCTTACGAAGTTGTTGTCTTCCATTAACTATGTTTTAATTTATAAGTTTTTTCATAGTGATGTTTCACCAACTTGCAAGGGTTTTAACTATTGCATTAAATAACAAGGTATTCCATGTGAAGACTTTCTTTGTTGTATTTCTTTAATCACTTTTCAATTTATAAGGTCTTCCATAATGATGTTGCACCATCACATTAAATAAATAACAAGGTGTTCCAACTAAATACGAGTTTTTTAGTTTCTTTTGTAGTTGGTTTCATGTTAAATTTAATTTATTTACTCTCGTGAGAGGACCTCTGGGCATAGTAAAGATGTAGTAATGTAATTTTCAACGATTTGACTAAGTGAAATTTAGATAAAAGAAAAAAAAAGCTAAATTAAATTAAATTAATTAAATAAATAAACAAACAATCTAATGTAAACATTTTAACTCACTCAACATAAAATAAATTAACAAAATGAAATTAACCCTCAAAATATAATTAAAAACTAAAAATAAAAATAACAACATAAAAAAAAATGAGCCATGGTATTTAGAACCCATGGTATCCATGTGGAATATAGTCTATTCAAAGGGGAGATTAAACTAGCCTATATCCATCTTTTTTCGAGATCCAAGGGTCCAGAACTTGGTAGATCTCGACTGAAGATGGATGTAGCTTAGTCAAATAAATGATAGTTAAATGCAATTGAAAATAACATTAATAAATCAATAGACTAAATAGTAAGAAAATCTCATTATTAAGCATAATATTTAAAATTAACAAAGAAGAAATATCAGCTAACAAAATGGATTCTGGACATTTTTATTAGTGAAAATTATATAAAAATAATACTACTAATTGTACCTAATAATTAAACCAAATTAGTTCTATCTTAATTCTAGATCCACTAAGCTTTGAGAGAGATCAAATTTCTTTTTAATCTAAAAAAATGTGATCTAAGTTAGTTTAAATGTGTGCAGATGAGAAATATTATTAAAATATTAATATCCAAATATTAAATAAATATTAATTATTATTTTTTATTCCAATAACTTTATTTCAATATTTCAAACATTAAAACCATATAATCTGTATTAAGCCATTTATTAATAATTTTATTTTACTCTATTATGTTTGTTTAAGTTTATGGTTAAATTATTTATTTTGTTGTGAATTAAAAAAAACTGATCATTTATTTATATAGTAACTCTCATTACGCTATTTCAATAAATTTTAATTATCTAAACTTAAATATAAATGCCCAAAAAATATTATTATGAAAAATCAGAATTTTCACTAGAAAATAGAGAATACCTTTTCAAAATTATATTTTCAAAAAATTTAAATTAAAAAAAAATATATAAACCTTCATACATAAATAAACACAGTAAATATATTTATAATGAATTGTGATAAATAAATGAAAAACAAATAGTAAATCTATTTATAATAACTTTATTATAAGAGTTTAAAAAAAAACCAATCATAAATCTATTACTAATAACTTTGTTAGAAGAACTAATGAAAACTACAGTTATAAATCCTTCAATAAACTAAACATAAACATTCAAAGATAAATAATTAAAACATGTGTAGATCCATTTATCATCAACTCTAATGCATAACATTTATAAATTTAGGCAATCTATTTTTTAGAAAGGAAAGAAAAGCTGTTTATATTAAGATAAGATAAAAATACATTGTCATAATCATATGTGGACTGGCATCATCCCAGAAACTATGATCCAAGGTCATTAGAATGAACATAATAATAAAACATTTCAGTCCAGCATATCCTTATGAAAATCATATGTCGACTGGCATATGCCAAGAAACCATGATCCAAGGCCATCAACATGAAGATAATCATAAAACATTTCAATCCAACAGATCTATTTTTGCATAGTAGAGAAAACAAAAACGAGTATGTTTAAATATTGTGAAAAAGAAGCAGATTCATGTTTCATTTTTTAATAAAGTTGTTGCCATTGATCTCTCGATATTCAATGGGATCTTCAATGGTTTCAATGTTTCTTTGGCCTAAGTACCATCTTTAGCCCCATGGAGTCAGAATTATTGCAAATGTTAGGATACTAGGCCAAATTAATGTTATGATACTCGGCCAATAAATGGTACTTGGCCAAATATATAGTGAAACCAATAGAGATTTCATTTAATTCGATCTCCCTAGAATGTCTAGAGATCATCCAATTGGAAATTAATCTCTCTCAAAAATTAAAATCACCATTATGGAAATTAAACATAGACTATAGCAAAATAGATTTTAGTTATTTACTCTTCTTGTACTATGTCAACTTTATTTAAACATCTGTTTAATTAACTTGATTAACTTGGCATGAAAATCATGTATTATTATCAAATAGATTTCAGTTGTTGCTTAAACATCACTTGTTAACACAACTTCTCTAAGTGACTCTTTAAAATGTTTGTTATCCATTACTTATCTATCAAATTTTCTTTCTCATAGTAACATATATAATTTTTTCGTAAGTTTAGCAGATCCTTCCTATTTTCTATTAACAAAAAAGAGAAAAGAAGGTTACATATAATAAAACTGGAAGACCTCAACCTGCCTGTAGGAAACGAGGTCTTTTGGTCACCTTAAAGAGCTATAGGCCAACCAATACTAAAAAATTTTAAACTGTATACTATCATATATGTCTAGTTTACTGTTCCTTACATACAATAACTCAAAAAATTAAATGCTACCCGAAATATGCATGGTCAAAAAATAGGAAAGAGAGGAACTCAATCATCCAAAGACTCAATCAGTGTCAGGTCCTTAACACTAGAACTGGACATGTCCACTTGATGCATGCTTTGGAGTTGTCGATCTATGTGGCCCAGACTAACATTTTTATGGTGCTATGCAAGACGAATTTCTTGAATGTCTCTCCTTATCTCATTTAAAATGGAGGTGACTTTTGGGTCCCCTCCAATTTCCTGAATGCTGATAATTATCTTATTGAGTACACATTTTAGTGTCCAATGTGTATGAATATATTGTTGGAATAATGATAGTATGCTCCTTGTGTTACCAAGATCCTTTGGAAATTCCATTGCTTCCACTCGTATTTCCCCTTCCTCCTTAGTGTTGCAATCTTGTTCCCAACCGAAGATAAGTGATCTAACTTGTGGCGGAATACCTGTGGAGTATGCATCAAAAAGGTTTTCCATTACCTTTTTACTTGACTTCCTTCCTCTCTTACTAGGGCCCACTGTAGGCTTACTCCGTTTCTAGTTTCCTTTGTCTTTGGCCTCCCTTTTTGCTGCCTTGCCATTAACCATATTGTTTTGCAATACAGATTGTTGGCTTGACTGACTAGGTCGGTGCAAGTCCATGATCAGTGCTAGAGAAACACCTATATAGAAATTAGAGATACCTGTATATTGCAACATAATTTCAATAATTGTTTTAATGAAACAATAGTGAAAGAGATCCGGACTGTCAGGATTGACATCCTTGTAATTGGCAGGCCAATACATTTCATCATTCCTCCTTCACATCAGCCAATGATTTATAAGGGTGGTGATATGAAGTTTCTTTTTCTCGTGCAACAAAATATGCATGGCTAAAATATTTCCATTCTCTTGCAATAATTTAATAGGTCGAAGCCAGAGACTCCCATGATGAGAAGTGAATTCCCTGAGCACCTAAAGAAAAAAACCTAACAACAATAAAACACCCAACGAAGCAACCGAAACTTCTGCAAAGTAGAACAAAGACCCTTGTAACAATAATGAACCCCTTAGGAACCAGAATGAACCCCCTTGTAACAGGTATAAGAATAAAAATCCTTGAAATAGGATGTCACCACTAGTAATAGAATTGAAAACCCACAACCCCGATGGAAAACCAACAGGACACCCCACATGACCCTAGAAGGAAGGATAAATATCAATATAAGTTGAGTCGGGGCCACTCTTATTATAAAAATACTGAGTGGGTGAGACTCTGGATAAAGAATTAAACCAAGCACTGCTGACAAAATGGTCATTGAAATCCATGCAATAAATTTCATAAGCCTCGAAAGACGAACTTATGGGGTTGCATATAGAGCGAAAGGTCAATTGCATGGTGCAATGGGGAAATAAAACAAGACATGCTAAGTGCATATGTGAGAAAACCAAACAAAAAGAAAGACATGCAAAACTCAAACAGAGCCTATACCCTCTAACTACTACCAGCAAGCATCCAAATGGAACTTTTTGTTAAACACACACATGGTGTATGAGAAACTAAACACACACATAGAAGTATAAGCATGAGATACTCATATTATTCACCATAGATGTACATTTATAATACAATGGTGTGACTCTTGGATTCATCTTCCAAGGTCACTTGGACTCCTTTGTGACTCTTCGCCTTCCACACCTACCCATAGAGGATTAGGTGTTCAACATTCCCCCCCTTAATCCGAGGGGGTATGTGTGAGTCCAAGAAGAGAGTTATAATATAAATCTTCAAAGCATGCATGGAAGCACTTAGGCTGATTCAACTCTCTGAAATGTTGGCAAAAAGAGGTGGTTTAAGGATGACCACCAACACTAGAACCCAATGCTTATTGTAGTTCTTGGAACTCTTCCAAAAATGGCAAGAAACTAAGGGCTTCTGGTAGAGGAATTGTCCCTCATACTTGAAGATGGATACCTTCAACCTAAAAGAAGGGAAGTCTACAACCTATGATGGTTTAAGGATGACCATTAACACTAGAATGCTTGATGAATTTCCTGCAACTCTTCTAAAGCTAGCAAGAAGCTGAAGTCTTCTGCTAGAGGAAGTGTTCTGAAAGAGGATGAATATCAACCTCACTAGATGGTTTAAGTTTGTCCATCAACCAAAGGCATGCTCATGGGCATCCGTGTCTCTGGTTTCAACTCTGAATCTGGAACGATAGGTTGTTGCTCACGCTCGCTTGAACTGTTGTGTCTCTGGCTACAACTATGAGTATGGATTGAGAGATCGTGGTTCAGGCTCGCTTGATGTAGCGTCGAAGCTTGTAGATGACCACCATTGCCCCCCCTGTCAGGTACAAGGTGAGATGATGGCGAAAACTCAACTGCAATATTGTTCAATATTCAAGAACAAGTTCTGACATGCGACTTAAACATCTTCTTGGCTGTTGATGCCCATTGCCAAGAAGAAATCCATCAAAGGTGAATCTTTGTTCTTGTAGGAGGCTTGTTGATGAAGCATATGTGTGAAGAATGGGTGTGCTGACCACAGTTCTTTCATGGGTGAAGATCAAAACAATGATCTTTCATATGGCCAACTCGATCACAGTGTTGGCATTTTAGAATCTGTTGTTGTTGCTGTGGAAGAGGAGCAGGATCTGGAATAGCTGCAGGTGAACTTTCATGAAGAAATATGGCACTCTAAAATTTGATGGGCTTGGAGTAGTCTAAAATATGAAAGGACAATTCCTTGTCATATCCTAGACCAGTTCCGTGCTTGTTGTGGACAAGCTCTTCCCAAGGTCTGATGATGGGCTTGGGAAGTGCAGACTGAATTACTGCATTTGCATGTAAATATGCTCTTGCACAAGGAACCGAATGTGAATAGACTGCAACTTTATATTATTTATGTTGATTGGAGTCCCTCTGAACAGGTTTAGAATGATGACTCCACTACTGTAATTCTTCTTGTTGTAGCTGGGATTCAAGCTGCAAAAAATAAATCTTCTCTTGTGTATTTTGTAGGAATTTTTTAATGTCAAAAAAGGTGCTTTCGTTGATATTATCAATAGTGGAATGCATCAAAGTGTTCAACAACTCTAGTGCATCATCAATTTCAATTTCTTTTTTTTTTAAACAACTCAGGCCTAACAGGTGAATGGGTGAAACAGCTCAAATGGTGAAGGTATAACAGGAAGTTCAAGGGTTTTATAAACAATCCTATGTTAATACAAAGAATTGCCTTAACGATCCCAATAAATTCACCTTAGCAGATTGATAACATTAGTAGATTTGTATGCTCCAAAATGTGATTCCTCAATGGCGTGGTAACAATCCTTCTAAGGCGAACTACGATGAGAGAGCCACTAATGTGACTATGAAGCTATATTTATTTTCTTGATATTGAGACTAGATATAGCTCACAGGCCAAGGCCTTGTCAAGGCAGGATCTGAAACAATTGACCCTCTTGCAACACTTATCATTAACACTTAAAGAACCTTCATCGGACGGTGTTATTCAACTAAAGGAGGGGAATTTTGTGAGCATGACGAATATGCGAGCTCTGTCCTTCAAATATATTGATTCCTCTCAAGGTTCTTGCGGCATCCTCAAGCTTCCCAAGCACATTGAGTTCATGCAATGGCTTGAAATTCTTCATTTAAAAAGCTGTGTAATGCAGGACTAGATATTTTGGCTTCAGAACCTCATGGAGTAGCCGCAAGAGAGCAATATATAGATTCTTTGTGATTCTTTGTGAATGCCAAAGCAAGGTCACCACTTGATGAAGTGGATGCAAGCTAGTGAGAATTGTTTCTGCAGAGATCGCAGAGCGCTGTTGTGGAATGAGCATGAAGTCTAAAACTTTCCTGCCCCAAAGTTAAAATGGGTGCAGTTTTGCTGCTATCGGTAACTGATGCAAGTCGATCCAAAAGTATGTGGTTCTCCAGTCATCTACTGGCACTCATTTCTTGAGAGGAAATGTTTAACAAAGGAGGAGATTGATGAAGCTTTTCAGTGCGTACCAGATCCCCCATTTAATGAATTTCTAGCTAAAGAAATTGTTCAAAGTCAAGATACACGATCATCACCTCCCAGTACTGTAAAAACTCGACCCCTAATTCAAACGTTGAAGCATACAGTGGCTCCACTAGTTACAACATCGACGGCCCTCTTGGTTCAACCAACCCGTTTTCACTGGACACATATGATTTTTGCTGTAGTATTGCACACTGCAATGGATGTTGGTGTCGGTGTGTTGTTCAAGAATGCAGTTATTCCAAAATTAAAAGCTTGGATACGGCAAGTAACTTCTGAAGTTGATGAAACTGAGTGGAAGAAGGCTCTAGAGCCAAGTCCAGCTGTAGAAGCTGCAACTACTGCAAAAGCTTCTTCTATGGTAGCATGTGAGGTGGCTAATGTTAGTCGAGAACTGGTCAAATCAAGAATTGAAGATACGAAATATTTTTAGGGCCTGTTGAGGTCTGTGGAGGGAAAAATTGACGAAATGAAGTCAATGAAGACTACTCTTCGATACATACAAAGTAGTAGGCATGATTTTCGTACTGCAAATGGAATTTTTGAGGATCAAGTTGAAAGTGAGACACACACGGGGAAAAGTAATGGCACTTTGGGAGCCATTTCACCTATAAAGCAAGTAGATTGGAGAGGAATTTCTAAATAAAATTCCAAGAATGTCAAAGTGGATGTGGATGTACGAACTGTTGGTTAGGGGTCAGTGAGGCCTTCATCTGCACCTGTGAGTGTTGAGCCCAGTCTTGATCCACATTCAAAATCATACATGGAGGTAATGGGAAAATCACCGCATCTCAGTGGTCCTGAGGGAATGGGGCAATTCATTGCATCGACAGAGGCAGGGCCGAGCAGCGTAGAGGCCAAATGATAGAGAGGGAATTACAAGAGCATAAAAGCTAAAATAGAGCTGGACAAACCTCAAAATGCCAGGACCTCACCTGTAGCTCTAATACCATGTTAAATACACACATGGTGTATGAGAAACTAAATACACACATAGGAAAGATAGGCATGAGTTACCCTTCCATTAATTATAGATGTACATTTATATTACAATGGTGTGACTCTTGGATTCATCTTCCAAGGTCACTTGGACTCCTTTTTGACTCTTCACCTTCCACACCTGCCCATAGAGGATTAGGTGTTCAACACTTGTAAAGCCATAGTGCCCATGCACCAAATATTACAACCCAAAACCAAAAAATTGTCATTATAAACCCAATCCAGAGGACCACCATTGCAGAACCCAGATGAAAGGGAAAAACCCCAGAATAATGAGGTACAAAACTCAAAAAAATTAACTAGGTTGAAGACCTTAGAGTCGTAATAATTCGCAGCAACAAGAATAGTGAATAGATAAAGAACATACTATGTGAGGGGATGTGAAATCGACATTCTAACCTGCTCATGTGTGATACCTTTATCTACTCTACCTTCCTCCATAAACTGCAGATATGAAATGCCATCTTTCCCCTCACCAACCTTCATAGCTCCTTTAACACACCAACATTGTTTCCCATACAACTCTAACATGGTTAGTTGGAAACCACCGTCATTCTGCTAATCATTATGTTATGTGGGCGGTAGTACCCACCCTTTTTTCTTCATACCCTGATCTATTTTTTGTGTGGTATGCACGGTCTTGTGCACCTCTTCTCTCCAATATCCCACTTGGCAGCCTGATCGAGGATCTTGATAGTTCCATTATCTCTATCCACAATTAGCGGTAGAGACTGTAGTTCCCCCTCTTGAACTATTTCATCCTAGTCAATGTCCAAATGTCATCCTTTGTGAGTCCAGCCCTAGTTTTCCAAGCAATCGAAAACTTTGTTTCCTCCTTTGCGAACATGTGACAAAATGTGGTAGCCTATGCATGGGAGGATTGTACTGATACCTTGGATTAGGTGTGCTATAATCTAGCTCTGGATAATTTTATCCCAGCCTGTCCCCTATTTCATCTTCTTCAGAACGCCGGTTACCATGGCTAAGTCCCCTTCCACTATGATTATGTGGTACTGTTCTCTCATGGCTATCTATAGGCCTGGTTTTACTTCCATAAGTTCTTCTTCATTGTTCATGGCAAAACCGAGGTCCATCGCATATATTTTTCAAACTAAGCCCTTCGAATCTTGAAACATTCCTCCTTCTCCTACCTGACCCGGGTTGCCTTTAGAGGCTTCGTCACAGTTAATCTTCACAAGCCCCTGCTAAGGAACCTGGAATTTTTATTGAGGGTTTCTATCTGGTGGCTTTTGTTTCCACGATGTCGGAGCCAACATTTGGGGTTTCAAGTTAAGTATAGCTAAAATTCTAGCCTCATTCTCATTTACTTTCCAGTCGTCTTCATTCCATTTTGCTGTGAGGATAAATTCTATGATATTATCCAGGTTATATTTCCATATCTACTCATGTCGCAGATACACAACTGTTATTCAACAGATGTTCAATATTTTCTTCATTATTCTTACACAACATACATGCCGATGGTCCATGCATCCATTTCTTCCGTAGCTAATCCCAGGTAAGAACTTTAGCATGACTAACTAGCCAGAAAAAATATTCGATTTTCGGCCAATGTTTTGCTGACCATATTTTTTTCCAAAGGGGAACAACTATGTTGTGTAAATTATTAGATTTTATGTAGTAGCCTTTTTGTATTGTGAACATGCCCTTGGTGCGGTATCCCTATCTCAAGATATCTTCTCCTCTTGCTGCAATTTATTTTCTGGTTTTAAGTTCTTTTTCATAGCTCTCCCATTGGCGAGTTTCTAGAGCATTCTTCCAGTGGTCCTTTAATTTCCATTTCCTCCATTGAAGATTTGTCTACTCATTCCAGAAATGTGCTACTGAATTAGTGTTCGGCCTATTGGTGAATAGAAAGATCTCCCCTGGATCAATTCGACTAATTTTTTTTTCATTTTCTCCCAAGAATCCTCCCAAAAATGGGTAATGTTACCTCCCCTGATTTCCCTAAAACTATGTTCACAAATATGATATTTTTTTAAGGCTGCCAAATTCCAAATGTTGGATCCTTTTGGAGTTATTTTCACTTTTAATTTTCCTGTTGTAGTAACAGGGATATCATATTTTCTTTCCCGGATTTTTTTCCATAGATCGCCACCCCACTATAACCATCTCCACCATATTTTAGCTCCCATCATCTGATTTATCGAGTATGGATCTCTTAACCCCAAGCCTCCTGTCCTCTTTATTTTCATAAGCTTATCCCATGAAAGAAGGGCCCATTTACAGGCTTGTTGGGAATGCTTCCAAATAATTTTTTTAAACATCTTGACCATATCTCTTGTGAAACCAGCTCCAAAAATAGAAGAAAAGAGATATCAACACCTTAGAAATAAGCCACTTCGAGGGGGCAACCTCCAATACATTACATGAATGAAAATTCTTGGATGATACAAATGAAAAAACCTCCTTTCTATATATAGGAGTCCATGGGGCCACAATGTAATCATAGCTGACCTAACAATAATAATTTGAGGACACAATAATAAAAATATGGGGGTTACAGGGGCACAACAATAACAATAAGGGGGTTACACTAACAACAATAAGGGACTATACTAGTAATATAGGGACTTAACATGCCCCTCTCCTTCGAACAAGTGTTGTCCTAAATGCTTGATTATTTCTTGATGACTTTGTATAAAATTCTCATCCTCCCATGTGGAAACGTGTGCAGGAAAATTCTTCCACTGTCTGAGATACTCTGAAATTGATCGTACTTGTCGATTTATTTTTTTTGTGACTAATTCGTAACTTCTTTTGATGTGATGTTGATATTATTTTTGTGTCATTTGATTCTGCACCAAAGCTAGGTTATCCTTTGAGAGTTGAAGACCTTGTTGTTGATGCTCGATGTGATCTTCTACTAATTTATCATCCATATTAGATTTCATTTGATCCTTGAAACCATAAAAATTAGCCTCCATTTTTTCTTTTAAACCATCTATGTCATCTTCGGTTGCACTTCGTAGGATTGAAATTTGTTGCAATTGACACCGTAATTTTGATATCTCATACTACATTTCTTTCTCTTCATGTGTCATAGTATATATTTCTAAGGGCTTAATGTGTATGGAATTATTTTTTGGAGGCATTATAAAACCCAATACTGATAAAAATTTTTCAATAGCCCCTTGGAATCACTTCAAACTAATTTTTTTTTACACAAGACTTATGCAATTCGGAAAAAAATACACACCTTTTTCCTTCTTTTGAGGAGCTCAATATTTAAACTGAATTATATCTGTGATTTTGGATGTAAAATATTTGAAATTTGGCACTGAGGTAGCCCTCTAAATCCTCTTTCGAATGCCACAAGACTAACCTAATTTGGATTCTTAAAGACAAAGCTGTGCCCAATCTCTTACGATGACCAAATTATGGACTGGTTCAGTAGAGTGAAATTGTACAAATTTCCACATGTCACTGTTTCCTCCTTCGGATCTAAAGTTGATAGATGGGAAACTAGCTTCCATGTAATTGCTGTCACTTTTTATAGAATTTCAATCTGATGCTTAGAGAGAGAGTTATGAATATTTTCCCACGATCATCTCTTTGAAATGAAATTTGGTAGCCTGAAAAAAGTCCTAACTCCCACAGACCATATATCCAAAAATATTGCGAAAAAAAATCTAAACTTCACGCTCTAAAAATTTTAGCTTCTGAATTTTTGTAGAAAAATAATTATAGTGAAAATTCTTGCAACAATGTTCCTCAGGATTTCAGCTTCACACTTTAAAAATTTCAGCTTCTGAGCATTCATAGAAAAATTGTGATAGCAAAAATGCCACGATGACCTATTTGGAGCAGTGAAACCCTAGAATCCAAAGCTCTGATACCAAATTTTGTGAAACCAACACCAAAAATAGAAGAAAAGAGATATCAGCGCCTTAAAAATAAGCCACTTCGACGGGGCAACCTCCAATACATTACATGAATGACAATTCTTGGATGATACAAATGACAAAACCTCGTTCCTATATATAGGAGTCCATGGGACCACAATGTAATCCTAGCCGACCTAACAATAATAATTTAAGGGCACAATAATAACAATATGGGGGAATGTTGAGCTTTTTTGGAGTCTTCCGGAGATGGCGCGCGCGGGAGAAAACACTGCTCTAGGTTTACAGACCATCGTCGCCGCTGTTTGGAGTTTGCTTTGCAGGAGGCGCCTCCATGGCTCGGGTACCTGCTTCAACATCGATGCTCCTTGTGCCATTCGGGCTGGGCATCCTTTCAATCCTGTGAAATTTTTAACTCCTGCTGAGACTGGGTCATGGAAATGCAGAACTACCAGAACGGGGCTCTGGTGCCTGTCCAGTCTCTCAGAAGACAATGTGGGGCGAGGTATAAACACCTGTGTATGCTTTTTGTCCATTGATGACTTTGTTTTTGGTTTACCGACGGGGTATGCGCACTGCCACACCTCGCATGGTGCCTCTGGCCGCATTGCCCTGCTTTATGGGTCGACTGCACAAACAGGGTCCTCTGTTTTGCTTTTATATTGGGAGCGGACACATGATTACCCTGTTGGCGAGCTAGCATCCACAACCTTGCCCTGGGCCGGGAGAATGGGCGGACTCTGGGCATCCGAAATAAAGGCCAGGCGACATCTACAGTTACATATGAACCTGGGGCTGCAGGGGTTAGCTCGTCTCCCCATTACGGCTGCTGTGGGTTCTTCAGATCTTAAGGAGACTCCATGGATGCACACAGACCAGTTGAGACAGACACAGGCGCACGAGGTGGTGCATACTGTCAAAAATTGCAGCCTGCATACCTGCATCTCCGATTCCCAGGTAGGATCCACATCATATCAAGTGTTCATTAAGCCTCCTGTTGGTAATAGCTTTATTATATGGATTCAAACAATAGATACAATACTACATCTGAAGGCAACGATCCAAACTAAGGCGGGTTACCCAGTTCAGGCTCAGTCTCTGATATTTGGGGGGAAAGCATTAGCTGACCATTGTTCTGTTTTTGACTACTCCATTGTCACGGGGTCTTCCATCTGTCTCAACCTCAGACTGAGGGGTGGTATGATGGGACAAAATAGGGCGCATGGTCCCTCCATGGGCGCTAGTGCATCCAAAACTGTACCCACAAAAGGTTCTTACAGTTCTTACAGGAATATATTACAGGGGGAAAAAAGCACTCCCACTGCACCTGCCGCCCCTGCAGAAAATTCACCCAAGCCATATATTGTAGAATTGCAGGACAGTGTGCCTGAAATAAACATAAACAGCATAGATATTGATATGCATAAAACTGTTTACGAATCCCAAGCCATTATTGGCAGATTCAACTGCTTCTGGCCCAAACCAATGGAGCTGTTCCATTGGATTTTTACAAACTGGACCATGGAATGTGAAATACACCTATGTTCTAAGGGGTTCTTCATTGTTAAGTTTTCATCCACAGAGATCAGAGATGCCATTCTCAGTCAGGGACCATGGTTCTGGGGCTCCACGGGTCTCTTCATTACACCATGGTTCCCAAACTTTGATGCTAATACCATGGAGGTGACCAAAATGCCGGTCTGGGTTAGGCTCTATAACCTCCCGCTACATTTCTGGCATGAAAATGTGCTTGGCTGCATTGGAAACACTCTTGGCAGATACATTAAAACTGATACCCAACGCCTGGAAGAACGCATATTCACTTTCGCACGAATCTGTGTGGAGGTTGATTTGAGCAAGGGACTCCCAGAGTCCATTATATTGAACAACAAACAACAGAGATGGACACATCATTTAGACTATGAGAACACAGCCTTCAGATGCCGGATATGCAGGTGCACGGGACACCTACAAAACTCATGCCCGGCAGCAAAAAGGGATAACAGGAAAAAGAAGAAAACAGGCAAAGTGGCAAAAGGTTGGCAATTCCCCTCGGAAGAGCCAGAACCACAGGAAGAAGAGGTGGAGCCAACACCACATGAGAATCAACAAACAGATACTTCCTTGGGCACACAAGAACAGGAAATGCAAGATCCTCCTGACACCACCACAAAGTCTCAGCAGGACATGATACCTGGCACACTAGACAGTGGGGGATACAAAAGAACACATACATCAGACACATCTGACTCTGACAAGGATCATGCAGCACCAACAGAAGGAAATCAGCTTCTACTTATCGAGACCGAGCAAACACTCGGTGCTTGGCGTAAGGTTGAAAAGAAGAAGGGGAGAAAATCTTAATTGTATCACCATTGCTTTTTATTTTGCGGCTTTTTGGATGTCTTTGGACATATACCAGCACATACAACATGTAATTTTGTTCTTTCATAAATAAAATTACGAAATTTTTCTTTGTGAAAAAACAATATGGGGGTTATAGGGGTACAACAATAACAATAACAGGGTTACACTAACAACAATAAGGGACTATATACTAGTAATATAGAGACTTAACAATATCATTGAAACTAGTTTTAGGCACTGCCAGTCTCGAGAGATGATAAATTGGAATGGATTTTAAGACTTCTCTTAACAGAACAACTTGACACAGAGTGTTAAGCACCCTGAAAGCCAAATTTTGAGGCTGGGCCTGTATGCGTTTAAGGAGATATTTCCAACCTGAAACACGAAGGGAGCTCAGACTCAAGGGGATTCCTAAATATTTCATAGGCACGGATCTTATATTGAATCCCAATATACGTGAAAGAAAGCGTTGGGACAATATATTAGTATTAAAAGACTACACATTTGATTTGTCATTACTGATAAGGGTCCCAAAGGCTTCCGTGAATTCTTTAAGTATTGATAGGATAGCCTTAGATTCTTTTAAGGTAGATTGACAAAACATCATAATGTCATATACAAACTGTTGGTGGTAGAGGTTTAAACCTCCTCCCAAAATATTAAGTCCCTTCAACTCTCCTCCATTAATCCTGTTTTTGATATGAAGACCTAGGCCTTCAGCTGCAATGATAAAGAGAAATGGGGAGAGAGCATCTCCTTGTCTTAGCCCTCGAGTAACATTAAAGGGATTGAAGTGAACTCCATTAAGAAGAATGGAATAGTGAGGAGATGAGATAAAAGACATTATCCAATAAATCCATCTTACATCAAAGCCAAAGTCCTGGAGAATAGCTTTAAGATAATTCTAGCTAAGATGGTCATAAGCTTTAGAAAAATCAAGTTTAATCAACATACCTTTTTCTTTAAGGGTATGAAGAGAATGTATAGCTTCCTATGCCGTAATTATGTGTTTCAAATTTTTCCTGCCTCTTACAAAGCCCATTTTCTCAGGTGAAATTATGTCCGGGAGGATAGGTTTCAAATGATTTACCATAATAGTAGATAAGATCTTGTAAATTACATTGCATAAGGCGATAGGCCGGAAACCTGCTGGTACATCTGAGTTTTCCTGCTTCGGAATGAAAGAAATGAGGGTGGAATTGAGGGCTGGATATAGCTATCGTGAACGTTAGGACTCCTCAACTAATTCCCATATGTTCCTACAAATGAAGGACCAAACTGCCTAATAAAATTACGATCCTGGATAACTATTGAGGGTATGTTTCTTATGATGCACGCAATAGCTTTTGATCTATTTTGATCAGGGTATTTTAGAATATTACTAAAATGATTGACTAACATGGTATCCATATCATTACATTCGACTGGTCTATTTCCTCCTAGGTCCTTTAGGGAAAATATATGGTTATGTTGTCTCCTCTATATCATGGCCTTATGGAAGAAGTTTTTGTTTTTATCGCACGAAATTACATTAGCACGAACTCGACGATTGTTTCCGAGTACATTTATTACGAGAAAATTATAATACATGAACTGCCTCCTCCATCTCTTTCACCTCCAACCTTTTATAACTTAAAGGAAAAATAAAACAGAGTAACAGTTCCTCAGGATCAGGAGATCCTGCCGCTTTGTGGCTATAAAATAAATACTCCAAGAATAGGCATGCATCTACATCCTTTGCTAATTCATAGGACCTGATACGATTCCATTTTATTTTCTTGTCTGTTGTTACTTGGTCATTCTGGACAAAAAATTTTCTATTTCGATTCCCTATCAATAAAGATAGCAAAAAATTATTTTTTATGCTATTAAACACACCTTTTATCAGTAGTTAATTCCACCTTAATTTTGCATTATTTTCCTTTACTTTATTGTTAATATGAAGGAAATACATATAAAAGTAAATGAAAAATCATGGTAAATATAGGGGTAAAATGTACCTTTTCCTTGGTCCAACATACCCCCCTTCTTACCTTTTTGCATGTCCTCATGCAAACAGATGATTGAGGTGTAGTTGGGTTAAATAATATGAAGGATACACTTCTTCCTTGTAAAGTCTAAAACAATGTTTTTGTTTTACCTTTGCAAATGCTAAGTTTTTGTGCCCCTATGGTAACTCATAATCATGGCGATAGTCTTCAAGAGGCTACCATATGACGGGACATCTGTATCTGCACCCTATCCATGTAGGACCCATGTTCAAAATTAGGTTATTGTACAAAAGAAAAATGGGAAGCAACAACTTTAAAGTTCCTATACCCAAATGGTTCTCTGTTCTTAACATTATTTGTAGAGGCTTGCT
The DNA here is from genome assembly GCA_034641835.2 of Pinus albicaulis. Classification (NCBI taxonomy): domain Eukaryota; kingdom Viridiplantae; phylum Streptophyta; class Pinopsida; order Pinales; family Pinaceae; genus Pinus; species Pinus albicaulis. Next base: position 1,115,604,484 of record CM076572.1, read on the forward strand.
ATCTCTGTTTGACTGCTGATAATGCTTCTTCCGGAATATCTCGGAATTATGCCCACCCATTCTACACAATATCCTTGTGAATAGGTCCCAATTTTTCTATCACTCCTTTCCGTTGAATAAAATTCTTATGTTGAGTAATGAAATATTGGGGTTTGGTAGGTTCCCCTCTAACCCATAGATATAATCCATGTTCTCTTTCCTGAAAGGTATTGTAGATCTTATCCCATCTAGTCTCATTTTTTTCAAAGGACCGAAAAGCTTGGAACTAAATGTTCCCTATGAAGGGATTGGCGTTACTGTCTCTATCCTCTTCTAGAAATAAATTGTGAAAATAAAATTCGCAAAAAAGGTCCGGGATTTGTTCATCAATATTGTTACAACATTGGACAAACTCTTCAATGGTTTTGAAGGTAGTGGTTTTCCCTACTTTGATAGCTTTGATTTTCAGCAACATATATATTTCCACTAAGAATAAAACATTATTAGTGGCTGTTGCCTTGCAACTCAATACATCTGAGTAAATAGAACAAACAACATTGGTTTGTTTCTTAGCCTATTCCAATTTATATTGTGCCTTCTTCACTTTTCGCCTTTCTTCCCTTAGTTAGACAAGGGTTTCATCTTAAGTTCCAAAAAGTTCTTTGACTCTTTTTAGTAGTGCCTGATTTTCCTGTAAGGGTACTACTTCCTTCTTCTACTAGGCGAATTCATGCTGAACTTGAGTTAATTCATTGTGAAGCTTTTGATTGACAGTTTTTTCTATCAAAGGAGTGTAGGAAGATGTTACCTCTATTTGAGTCTCCTTGTCTTCTATAACTATTAAATCAGTCTGTGCAGAGAGTTCAGCAGTATCTACCATTTGGGTAACAAAATCTGTTTGGGTTCCCGTGGTAGCTAATTCCTTCTTAGGCTTCCAAGCCTTGTTTGCTTCTTCCAACCGTTTCCTTAATTATTTTACCATTTTTCTCCATTTCCTACATTTGCTGTTCATTTTTCTTAAATTAATCTCTGCTATTTTTTCTTTTTGCAGGAGAAGGAGTAGCAGTGGCTTCGGGGTCAGTAACGGTTGTGACTGTTATAATTTTGTCATAATTGATGTTTTCTTTAGGTTTCCAAGAGGTTCTTTCAGCATAGATGTCCTGATTGGGTGGAATAATATTTTCTTCAGGTGTCAAGGGAAATTTCTCAATACTTGTGTCCCATTCTAATAGAATAGTATCCCCTGACTAGTTTCCAGACTCAGATATTTTCTGTATCTGGTCTACCCTACTCACCTATTCATTATCAGAGGGGGATAAAACCCTAAAATCCTACAATTCATCACGAGGAGGTGGGATTTCATTATGGATAAAGCTGCTAGCAAAGGCATATTGGTTCAAATGGTCCCTATATTCCTCAGATTGTTCAGATGGGTTCCCAAGATGTTCTCATTTGCTCTAGTATGTGATCCATTTCTTCCTCACAGTCTTGTAAAGACATATTTTGAGAGCTCAGAGGTGGTGTATGGGATGGTCCCACCTCATCTGGAAATACAGAGGTGTTTTTCCATAGTTTTTACCTTTCAGACCATCTCTATTTTCTTGGTTCTGCAATTGAAACATGGTTTCTCTTCCCTCTTTCTCTCCTGGGTATGGCTATTCTAGGGAGTTCAATTTATGCTCTCCCAGGGTTTTCTTTAAGGGCAGGTAGGGTAGGATTAACAAATATTTCCCATGTCAACTGATGTTTGTTTAACTCATGAATGATAATCAATTTAATCAAGCCATGGTGACTAAAAACTGCTTGAGGTTTTTTAGCTCTTCTAATTCAAACAGTAGTATCATACAACATAGAATTCAAGAAAAAGGAAAAATTGATTGAAATCTTTCACTTAAGAACAGCTAACAGTTTAAGTTGGTGAGACTTTACCACATTCTGGCGTCTGTCACATGTGATGTATTTTTGAATGAATACTGCCAACTCTTGCCAAGTTTTTTGCAGAGATGCAAGGTTAATGCCTTTTCCTTTTCATTCCAGTTTCTCACCTAGATCCTAATACACTGAAACTGCCTCTTCTATGAGTACATGTTTATCAGTCCATTTGTCTCCTTCTATTGGGGGTCTATAAACTTCAGCAATGATTTCTTTAGATACTGGTATAATTCTTCTTTTGACTATAATATGGCCTTCCCACAGATTTTGTAGGAATTCAATTGTTGTTTCCGTGTTAAACCCTTACATTCTGTGTAAATATGGAATCCAGCCAACATGCTGAAGAATGGTGCGAGCTAACTTTGAAACTTGAAAATTTGTAGGTTCATTGCGAAGAGAATTTCCATCCATAGCTACTGTATTTTCAGAATTGTATCTTCACCCTTCTGCATGTGTCTCTTTCAGCTCTGTTAGTTGAAACAATATAAACATCGCATGTGGTTTTTATAGAATATATTATTTAGCAGTGTGACTACATGTCGTTATTGTAATAATTCTATTGTCCAATCAGCATATCTGCATGGTTAATTCACATGCCTATGTATTATGGATATTTGTACCCCCTCGAATGAGAGAAGGGTGTACACGGCCGTCAAGCACAAGAAAAGAGAAAATATGGTGGAAATCATGAATTCACACAAAGTAAAAGTCATAAATTGATAGGCATCACATTTTTACATCAGGTGGGAATGACCAAAAAGGGAGAAAAGTAGAGTAGCCATTATTATGAAAAGGATTTCCTATTTTGACGACATATTATGATGGAAGCATGACAAGTGACAGATTATGATTGGTGTTGTTATCACTCAATTCTACATGATAAGATAATTCACTCATAGTTGATTACGTGTATATGTTTTAATAACAATAACACTTATTCAAATAGTGCATTCATCTTCGGAATGGATCAATAGGAAATAAGGGCATATAAAAGTAATTTTTTCTTGTCAAAAAAATACTCCAATACCACTAGAAGGGCCACTACTTCTAGTAGGCATCCATAGCCTCGACGAGGTTTCTATTTTAACCCAAAAATGAGCTAGAGTAATCTATTTAAAAGTAGAATTTGTGCTTGTTTTATAGAGATACCACTATGCTAGTGTGGTCGCCAGATAGTCATAGTGCCATTCATAGGGATTTAACTGAGTGATCAGGTCGAATCATGATGAAACATCCTGTCCTTCAAGCAGTTTTGGCTGACGAGAAGGTCACTACCTTGGTGTGGTGGCCATTGTGGGAATGTCACCTGTTATATCCTCGTGATCATGGTAGGTTGGTTCGTAATGAGACCCCATATTCTCTTTTATTCTTTCTACACATAAAAATATATTTTATTTTTATTATAAATGGAGGGAGGCTCATTAACTCCTTAAGAGTTAGGGATGGTGTAAGAAGTAAAAATAATGCCAATACAAATGATGCTCTTATTACTATATCCTCATGCAAAAGAGAATTACCAATTGAGAGTGTAAAAAAATACACTAGCATAAGACTATGGGAATGAATTGTGTGATAATATGTATGAACAGGAGATATCCAGCCATTCATTATATATATGACCCATGTTAGCTTATGAAGTAGAGATGTCCATCAAAATTTCCACAAACATAATATTAGTGATATCACTGCTTTTCTTCTTTTAGGTGCAACTTACTTTCCAATAAGATGGTTTTGATGGAAAAAAATGTGTGGAGAAGTGAATATGAAAATAAAATCATTAAAAACAAAAAAAATTCTATTGTGAACAAAAAAATTTGAAAAACAACACACCAAAAAACAAAAATAGTCGTTCAATTGGATTGAACAGAAGTTGTTCAATTAATTGAACAGCAAAAGAAAAAAATAAAACATTCAAAACAACAATTGTTCATTCGATTGAATGAAAACTTTTCAATTTAATTGAATAACAATTGTTCAATGAATTGAAATGTTAAAGATAAAAAAAAACAAAAAAAAAAACAAACATCCATTCAATTGATTGAACGAAGTCAAGCCAAGTCAATTGAACAAAAATCGTTCAAATGAATTAAATAAGAAAGATTAAAAAAAAAAAAAAAACAACAACCATTCAATTGATCAACAACAATCGTTCAATTCAATTGAACAACAATTGTTCAGTGAATTGAAGCAATAGTGGGGTCAAATGCTTGTCCATATGGATTGAACGACGATCGTTCAATTTAATTGAACAAAAATCGTTCAATGAATTGAAATAAAAGATAAAAACATGCTAGAATAAGATTCGTTCAAAAAAACTCTAACGACAAATATTTCATCAATTGAACAACAACTATTCAACGGATTGAATAGAAAAAGCAATAAAACACACAAAAAGAAAGTGGCTGCAACCAATAAAACAATCAAGAAAGAAAGAAATGGAACTTCTGTATATAATGACAAAAAGAGCTGTAAATTACCACTAAATGCAGGAAGCATATATACACTATTTACAAGAGGAAGTAACAATTTTTTATGAACTTAAAGTCAACATGATCCTCCAATTAAATTTTGATAGTGGGACCATCAATGCGATTTTGTTACAAGAAGACTCTCTCGTAAGTGATTTATGATAAAGGTGCACCCGGTGTCGATTGACTCAAAAGGCAGAGCTAGATCCATCTATGGTGGTCAAGGTAATGGTATCATTGCTGTGCAGTTCTTGAATTTCATATGGCTTGAGCCACCTTCTTTGTAACATACCCAGTAAGTCTTAGAATCCAGAGTCATAGAGGACTGCCCAATATCATTTATGGAATGCATTGTTTTTTATGAGTTTGTCATGCCATTTGGCTCGTTGTTACCATATAATCGTTAAAGGTGCCGTATAAGTAAGTAATCGTGCTTCATCTACCTACTTGTCTACGTCTCGTTGAGTCTTACAATTTAACTTCGTCAAATCTTTGTAGAAATTATATGCACTAAGCATGCATATGTCCAAGATCCACCTGATCTCACACTATTTAACTTTATGCAAGATACTGAATCTATTCCACTTGTTAATCTTTTGCGGAAAAATTAATCGCACAATCGTTAGTCCCTATATCACTAGTATAGCCCCTTATTATTGTTAGTGTAAACCCCTTATTGTTATTAGTGTACCCTTGTACCCCCATTTTGTTATTATTGTGCCCTTAAATTATTATTGTTAGGTCGGCTAGGATTACATTGTGGCCCACTAGGATTATATTATGGCCCCATGGACTCCTATATATAGAAAGGAGGTTTTGTGAATTGTACCATCCAAGAATTGATCATTCATGTAATGTATTGGAGGTTGCCCCCTCGAAGTGGCTTATTTCTAAGGCTTTGATCACTCTTTTCTTCTATTTTTGGAGTTGGTTTCATAACATTTGGTATCAGAGCTTTGGATTCTAGGGTTTTGCTGCTCCAAACAGGTCATCGTGGCATTTTCGCTATAACGTTTTTTATACGAAGTTTCAGAAGCTGAAATTTTTAGGGTACGAAGCCAAAATCCCGAGGAAGCTTGTCTAAAAATTTCAGAGCTTGGTTCGCAATATTTGAGGAGATATCATCTATGGAAGTTAGGTATTGTTTCAGGCTCCTAAACAGGTCATCGTGGTATTTGCACTATAAATTTTTTTGTATGAAGGTTCAGAGTCTGAAATTCATATTGTACGAAGCTGAAATCCTAAGGAAATTTGTCAAAAAATTTCAGATCTTGGTTCACAATATTTGTGGAGATATGATCTGTGGAAGGTAGTGCTTTTTCAGGCTCCTGAATTGCATCTCAAAGAGGTGATCGTGGGAAAAGTTCAATAACTCTCTCTCTGGGCATCGGATTGGAGTGCTGTAAAAATTGGTCGCAAGTAAACAGACTGTAGTTTCTTTGCTATCAATTTCAGAGACAAAGGATGAAACAGTGACACGTGGCAAGTCGTACAAGTTCGCTCTACTGAACCAGTCCATAATTAGGTCATTGTGGGAGATTGGACACAACTTTGTCTTGGAGAATCCAAATCAGGTCAGACCTGTGGCATTCAAAATATAATTCAGAGGGGTATTTCATTGCTGAATTTCAGATATTGAAGTGCTGCAATCACAAAGATAATCCAATTTCAATATCGAGCTCCTCAAAAGCAAGAAAAATGTGTGTATTTTTTTTCCGAATTGCATAAGTCTTGTTTGAAGAATCAATTTGAATTGATTCCAAGGGCATATTGTAGAATAGATATCAGTATTGGGTTCTAAAAGATGCCCCATAAAAATAATTCAACACCCATTAAGCCTTCAGAAGGCTCTACTATGAATCATGAAGATGAAGAATTGCAACATGATCTATCAAAATTACAAGAGAAAGTGCAACAAATTTCACTCTCGCAAAGAGCAACAAAAATGAAATGGAAGTTTTGTGTTGTACAAAAGCAAGATGGATGGCGTGGCAAGCTTAAGATGGATGGTGGAAGTCAAGATGGATGCCGTGAAGTCATGGAAGCTAAGATGGATGGCATGGAAGCTAAGATGGATGACATGAAAGATAACATGGAAAACATGAAGAATGATCTAAAAGCAGACATCGAAGGTTTGACAAAGTTGATACAAGAAATGTTTCCTAATGGTGAAAAGATAGTAGAAGAACCTCATGATGAGAACAAAATAAATGTTAATCACGATTTCATAAACTCTAATGTTGGCGGGAAGAACCACCATATTCCAAAAATGGATATGAGGAAGTTTGATGGAAAGGATCCTGTAACATGGATACTAAAGATGGAGCAATATTTTGATCTCCATAATGTGCAAAACACACAAAAGGTACGCATTGCAACTTTACATTTAGAACAAAATACATTTGTATGGTATCGATGGCTTTGCTCCCGTAAAAAAATGGTCACTTGGTCAATTTTTACGGAGGAAATGATAGCACATTATGAGGATACAAAGAGCAACACCTTCTTTACCCAATTGATAAATCTCAAACAAAAGGGTTTAGTGGGGCAACACATTGAGGACTTCCAAAAATTGAATATAAGGGTGACTGATATTCCAGAGGAACACAGGATTGATCTCTTCATAGGCACTTTAAAGGATAACATCCAACATGAAGTTCGCGTTTTGGAACCTGATTCATTGGAGAAGGCATTCAGGTTGGCAAGAAAAGTTGAATGTAAAATTATGGCGACAAGGAAGCCTACCACTCCATTCTATAAAGAAGGAAGTGTTGCTACGCCTAGATTTCCACAACCTACAAGGTTGACACCACAACAATTGGAAGAAAAAAGAGCAAAAGGGCTTTGCTACAGTTGTGATAGCAAATACACTAAAGGTCATAAGTGTGCTGAGAAGAAATTATTTTACATAGATTGTGAAGAGGAAGAAGAAATGAACAAGAAGAGGATATACACCAGGAACCAGCCCCAGAAGAGGAAGAAATGAATCCAACCATATCGTGTAATGCACTGGCAGGAATTACCACTCCTCAAACTCTCAAGATAAAAGGAAAAATCAAGAAGAAAAAGGTAATAGTGTTGATTGATTCAGGTATCACCCATAATTTTATTCATTGTAAGGTAGCCAAGGAATTAAATTGTTTCCTATACCCAGCACCAGAATGTCAAGTGATGGTTGCAAATGGAGGAACTATAAATTGCTCTTGAAAATGCCATAATATCAAGCTAACCATGGGGGAATATGTATTGACTAGTCCAATGCTTTCCATTCCTATGGGAGGTGCTGATGTTGTACTAGGAGCACAATGGTTACAATCTTTGGGGACGGTAGCTTTTAATTTTCAAGAACTTTTCTTGAAATTTTTTTCAGAAGGAAAGGAAGTCGAATTACGGGGTATTGAAGGAAAGCCAGGAAGGATAATAAGCTCTAATGTCATGACAAAGCTTCTAAAGAAAGAACAACGAGGCGTAATTGCACAATTATGCTCACTAGAAGTTCCGACATCAAAATCATCTATTTCTGCAGACCTCCAACAAGTCTTGGACAATCATTCCAAGGTGTTTGAAACTCCCAAAGGACTCCCACCTATTCGTGATCATGATCATGCTATTCATTTGATTCCAGGAAGTGTTCCTCCAAACATCAGGCCTTATAGATATCCCTACTTCCAAAAGAGCGAAATTGAATGTATGATTGCAGAAATGTTAGAGGCGGGTATAATTCAACCCAGTCAAAGTTCTTTCTCTGCTCCTGTAGTATTGGTACACAAGAAGGATGGATCATGGCGAATGTGTCCAGATTATAGGGAGCCCAATAAGCTCACCATTAAAGACAAATTTCCCATTCCTGTGATTGATGAATTATTGGATGAATTACATGGAGCAATTTATTTTACCAAGTTGGATCTTCGTTCAGGATATCATCAAATTAGAATGAAGACCGAAGATATTCCAAAAACAGCAATTCGAACTCATGAGGGTCATTATGAATTTTTGGTCATGCCTTTTGGCCTTACCAATGCACCTTCTACATTTCAAGGGTTGATGAATTCCATTTTCAAACCCTTCCTTAGAAAATTTGTGCTAGTATTTTTGATGATATACTAATCTACAGCAGGTCTTGAAAGGATCATGTTCAACATGTTGACAGGGTGCTCAAACTATTGCAGGAGAAACAATTATATGCAAAAACATCCAAATGTTTCTTTGGAGTACAAGAGGTGGAATATCTGGGTCATATTGTATCTCACGAGGGTGTTAAAGTAGACCCTAAGAAAATTAAAGCCATTAAGGAATGGAAAGTCCCCACAACCATAAAGCAGTTGCGAGGATTTCTCGGGTTAACAGGGTATTATCGCAAGTTTGTTAAGAATTATGGGAGAATAGCAGCACCTCTAACAACATTATTGAAGAAAGATGCATTTTCATGGACTCCTGAAGCAACCAAGGCCTTTGAACATCTTAAAGAGGCAATGTGCCTAGCACCGGTCTTAGCTACACCAGACTTCACAAAAACCTTTATTGTGGAATGTGATGCCTCAGGAAATGGAATTGGTGCAGTTTTAATGCAGGAAGGAAGACCCATTGCTTTTGGAAGTCGTCCAATCAAAGGAAAGTATTTACAGAAACCTATTTATGAGAAGGAAATGTTAGCAATACTGCATGCACTAAAGAAATGGCAAACTTACCTAATGGGAAGACACTTCAAGGTAAAAATTGATCATGATAGTCTTAAACACTTTTTGGAACAAAGACTATCGTCAGAAGAGCAGCAAAAATGGGTCACAAAGATGTTGGGTTATGACTTTGAAATAATCTACAAAAAAGGAAAGCTTAATGTTTTTGTAGATGCACTCTCAAGAAAGAATGAAGAGGTGGAAGCATTGCTTTGTGCCATTTCTATTATCCAACCAGATTGGATAACCGAAGCAAGAGATGAATGGAAGAAGGAAAAAGATGTATGAACACTCATTCAAAAGTTGCAGCAAGATCCTAGTACATCTGATACATTTAGTTGGAAAAATGATTCCTTATGGTACAAAGATCGCTTATATCTTTGTAAGAATTCCCAACTAAAACAAAAGATTTTTCTAGAATTGCACACTTCTCCTTTAGGAGGACACTCAGGATTTTTAAAAACTTACCACAGGGTGAAGAAAGAATTTTTTTGGGATGGCCTTAAATCTAATATTCAAAAGTTTGTGGCGGAATGTTTGGTTTGCCAGCAGAATAAAGTGGAGACAATTAAGACCCTGGGACTTCTACAACCTTTATCCATTCCAAGTCAACGTTGGGAGGAGATTTCAATGGATTTTATCACAGGTTTACCTAAGTCCGAAGGAAAGAGTGTCATCATGGTGGTAGTTGATAGACTTACTAAGTATGCACACTTTTGTGCATTATCTCATCCATTTAAAGCAAGTACAGTTGCTACTACATTTATGGATAGAATTCAAAAGCTACATGGAAGCCCAAGGGTTATCGTGAGCGACAGAGATCCCATTTTTACTGGAAATTTTTGGATGGAGTTATTTTCTTGTTTGGGTACTCAATTAGCTCATAGCTCATCTTATCATCCTCAATATGATGGTCAAACCGAGATAGTAAATAAATGTTTGGAAGGATATCTTCGTTGTTTTGTATCTGATAAACAAACACAATGGGTCAAGTGGTTACCTCTCGCTGAATGGTGGTATAACACTTCCTTCCATACTGCAGCAAAAATGACCCCATTTATGGCACTTTATGGATATCATCCACCATCGATCACATAATCTTTAAGGGAAAATTCGAAGGTTCAAGCAGTGGAAGATCACATCGAGCATCAGCAAGAAGTTCTCCAACTCTTAAAGGATAACCTGAATTTGGCACAAAATCGAATGAAACAACAGGCAGATCAACATCGCAGCTAGAGAAGTTTTGATGTAGGAGATTGGGTATTTTTACGGCTACAACCATACAAACAAATGTCCCTCAAGCAAGCTAAGAAGGATAATAAATTATCGCCAAAGTACTATGGTCCTTACAAGGTGTTGCAAAAGATTGGTACTATGGCACACAAATTGGAGCTTCCTGCTTCTTCGTGAGTGCATCCAGTTTTCCATGTTTCATGCTTAAAGAAGGTTATAGGTGAAAATCTTCCAGTTCAAACAATATTGCCAGAACTTGATGAGGAAGGAAAAATCATATTGGAACCTGAAGCGGTCATGGAAACAAGAACTCGACAACTATGGAATCGATCAATTTTAGAGTATCTCATCAAGTGGAAGAACTTACCCACTGAAGATTCTACATGGGAGGATGAGAATTTTATACAGAAGCACCCAGAGCTACTCAAGTGTTGAGGACAACACTTTTTCGAAGGAGAGGGGCATGTTAGGTCCCTATATTACTAGTATAGTCCCTTATTGTTGTTAGTGTAACCCCCTTATTGTTATTATTGTACCCTTGTAACCTCCATTTTGTTATTATTGTGCCCTTAAATTATTATTGTTAGGTCGGCTAGGATTACATTGTGGCCCACTAGGATTACATTATGGCCCCATGGACTCCTATATATAGAAAGGAGGTTTTGTAAATTGAACCATCCAAGAATTGTTCATTTATGTAATGTATTGGAGGTTTCCCCCTCGAAGTGGCTTATTTCTAAGGCGTTGATATCTCTTTTCTTCTATTTTTGGAGCTGGTTACACAACACACACACACATGTGAAGCACAAACAAAAATATTCAATCGCACATAACACAGTTTTTAACCAGGAAAGCCTAAAGCTGAAAACCCCAAATATATACTATGTAACATGGAGATCATATGAAAATATAATACAAACACAGAAAGCTTATCACAAGCTCTCAACACAATACAATCGCTACACACTATACAAGCTCTTCAATCTTGCAAACCCATGCACCGACCTTTGCACCGTTAGCTCCTCGCTCAATCGCGCAATATCCGATGAAGAACAGCTCCCGAATGAATTCGAATTACTCTTGGATTGACTACGCAATCCTCATTGGCATCTCCACTGTGTGTTTGATGCAATCAATGCATCACTAATAGTCACAATAGATAGTCTATCTTGCCCTTTCACCTATCTCTCCACTGGTCTCCACTGAAACTGCCATGCACTGTAGTTAACTGTTGTATTGTTCAGTTGATTAATGATTTATTATTTGTGAATTAATTAACTAATTAATTCACTCCACTCTCACTAGTGTATCAATCAGTTAGACTAGATACAACTAGCTCAACTAAGTCTAACTGAGTTAAAATGAATACAACTCCATAACTACTTCTTCCAACTGTGTCATAACTCTGCCACTTGAGTTCTAACTGAGTCCTCCATGCATTAGCTCCAGTAAACCCTTGGGAATTGCGTAATTCCCTCAGTCCACTGATGTGCCACATCTGTGTACTGAACTGAAGTGCTCCAAGAGAATAAGTTGTTGTTTAGAGTCTGATTATTATTAAGAGCTAATAATAATCGACATGCATCTATTTTTAGATCAACGATCTATAAATAGAATTTGCCCAATATTCTAAAAATATAATTTCATCTATTTTTCCAACTTGACCAACCATCCACAAATAGCATCCTGCAACTTCTGAAATATGATCATCATGTCTAAAAATAGACATAGTCTAAAAATAGACTTGCGCCAAAATAGCCTGCGGGCCCACTTAGTGAAGGCGACTCTTTTCACTAAGCTCATCATCTTGTTGAATCTCAACACTACCTCTCAACAAGATAGGGATTATCCTTCACCCCGATCCCTATTTTTTATGGTATTTGAATTTGCCCTCGGTGAGCGCCTTTCACCGAATATCGCAACTCGATCCTCCATAGAATGTAATTTCAAGTAACATGATCTTCCACCGCACACAATCTCTCGATATGATGATACCGCATATCAATATGTTTAGACTATCATGAAACACAGGATTAACTTAGAGTTTAATACAACTTCTTGATTATCACAATGAATAATCGTGGGATCTAAATGAACCAAACAAACCAAATCATAATCTTCTCTATTCGTATAGCGTCACATGTAGCCAAACTTGTCGCCATGTATTCTTCTTCCGCCGAACCGAGTGCCGTGCTACGATTTTTGTTTCCTACCCGTACCAAGAAACTATCATAGATTCGACACTGAAAATACCTCCCGATGTGCCCTTCCGTCCGCGTCTTCCCAACTGTGACCGTGAAGCCATGCAACTTCACACCTCATCCTCACCTCATCCGTCTGTCTGTACCATAAACCATACTTAGATGTGCCCCTGAGATATCTCAGGACATGCTTGCCTGCCTTCTAAAAGAGCTTGGTAGGCTTAACCATCGCTTGTGAAAGCTGGTTCACTGCATAGCATATGTCTGGTCTTGTATTGACTAAATACATGAGCGAACCCACCAAATGTCGATAAATAGTGGCATCCACTACCTCTGCCGATGTAGCATCCTCTTTCTTCCAATTTCCTGGAAGAGGAGTGTCGATAGGCTTGCAGCCTTGCATGTGAAACTTCTCCAGTATCTCTTGGGCATACTTGCCTTGAGACACAAATAGTTCACCTTCCCGCTGCCATATTTCCAATCCAAGGAAATAATGAAGGAGGCCCAAATCCTTCATCTCAAACTCCTTTGCAAGATCTGCCTTGCATGAGTGTATCAACTGCTCATCACTTGTTAGTATCAAATCATCAACATAAAGTAAAATGATTAAAATATTACCCTCAACCACAATATGGTACAAGTTTGCATCCGCCTCACTCTTGGTGAAGCTAAGTCCAGTGAAATAGCTGTCGATCCGAGTGTACCAAGCACAGGGTGCTTGTTTCCACCTACACAACGCTCTTTTTGAGTCCGCAACACATGTGACTTGTTGCCGAAGATCTCAAATCCTTCGTGCTTCTCAATGTACACCTCTTCCTCAATAATCCCATTAAGGAACACATTCTTCACATCCATCTAATGAATGTGCCAACCCATCTGCGCTGAGAGAGCAAAGATGGTCCGTATGGAAGAATACCGTGCGACAGGTGCAAAGGTTTCTTCATAGTCAATCCCCTCAATCTGTGAGAACCCCTGGGCAAAAAATCTTGCCTTATACTTCTCGACGCTCCCATCAACAGCTTGCTTTATCTTGTAGATCCATCTTGATCGTGCAACTTATTTTCCCACCGGCCTTGGAACAATCTCCCAAGCACTGTTTCTGACAATGGAGTCATACTCCTCCACCATGGCATCTACCCATGTGGGCTCCTGTGCTTCTTCTTCAAAAGAAGATGGCTCTGTCACAAAACACTTGCTCATAAGAGCCATGTATCCATTATATCGGCTAGGTGACTGTCTCTATCTGCGCTGTGATGTAGGGACTCTGACATTTTGTGCCGCAACATGCTTCAGTCTCTCAGCTTCTGTTGTATGCTTTCTGCCTTTTCTGATGTTTGGTTCTGCATGAGTGGACTCCTCCACTCCATGAATCTCCTCCTGTGGCTGATCCACATCCAAAGGCTCATCTTTGGGAACAAGAAGTTCCTCTTCCGCATGCAAGTGTAGCTCCCTCTCAAGCGACAACTTCATGGCTTTCACCTCATTGAATTTTATATCCCTTCGCACAATAGTCATCTGACTGTCTAGAAAACACACACGATAGTTATGTGGTGTTTCTGTGTACCCCACAAATATCCCAAATTCTGCAGTCGGCTCCAGCTTCTTCCTGGCATTCTTCGTCACATGAATGTAAACAGGTGAGCCAAAAATATTCAAATGAGAAATATTAGGCTTCTTACCAATAAAATCTTCTTTGGGTGTACTTATGCCAAGTACTCTATGAGGAAAATGGTTTTGCAGATAACCTAGCAAATGGATAGCTTTCTTCCCACAAGTGCATTGGTAGGCCCTGGTCATGCAACATAGCTCGTGCAACACCCATGATCGTTCTGTTCTTCCTCTCCGCAACCCCATTCTGATGTGGGTTATGAGGTGCTATGATTTTTCTTATAATTCCTTCTTTTCTACATAAGTCTTTGAATTCGTTTGAGATATATTCACCACCATTATCGCTCCGCAGAGTCTTCACTTTCTTCCCCAACTCTTTCTCCATTAATTCTTTAAACTCACAGAACTTTGAGAATGTTTCACTCTTCTTCTGCATGAAGAAGATCTAGCATCTACAAGAACAATCATAAAAAAATATTACAGTATAATACCTTGGTGTTTCGTTGTTAAAGCAATCGAGAATGGTTCCGGGCACACACGTTCCGTGTATTCTTTCCGTGATCACCGAAGTACTCGTTCTCCTTTCATGAAAGGTGGTCTTCACAACTTACATTTATCAGGACATCTCTTTGCACCCATCCCTCGATCGCGCAAGAGTACCTTTTTGGGAAGTCCAAAGAGAAATTTGCCGCAAAAATATTCAAAGTTACCATGGTGAACTCTTACCAATATCCCGGCCACAATTTTTCCTCATCCTGTACCACCACTTCTTCTCTTTTCCACTATTGGGTGTCACTGGAAGGAACTCCTCCAACTTGTAGAGATTCTTAATTCAAACCCCTATCTTCTTGGTTTGACCCATTGTTTTATGTCGAAGGAAGGATTTTCCCTCACTGAAAACAACATCATAACCCTTGTCTTCCAACATTGCGACTGAGACCAAGTTCTTCTTCAGATCTGGAACATGCATAACATTCTTCAACAAGAATGGATTACTGGACTCCCTCTCAAAGGTAATGGTCCCAATGCCAGTCGCACTGTACCAACCATCGTCGCTCATCTCTATATGCATCTGGAGGTCCTTCTCCTCCAAGTCACTAAACAACTCTTTGCCTCCCATCATATGGAAAGACACACCACTGTCAAGATACTACACTGATCCCATGGGCCCTTGAAACCAAGCATGCGATCGATGAAAAATCCACCTCAAATTGTGAGGCTAAGGCATCTCCCGCTAGATATCCAACAACTCGCTATTCTTCTTCTTCTGTGGACAATTTGTGGCGAAATGTCCATGTTCGTAACATTGAAAACACTTCACTTTGGACATGTCACACTCTTTTCCATCCGCACCGGATTGAGAAGGATTTTTCTTCCCCTTTCCTTTCCTTGCTTTGGCGGTACCAAAATAGGTGACCCTTTCATCTTCATTCTTCGATGAAGATCCATCCTCGGTATTCCGCTTCTTATTCTCCTTCCGTACAAGATCCGACCAAAGTCGCTCCGATCTCAGCAGTTTCCCATCCATTGACAGTAGTATTCGTAGCCACAACTCTTCGGAAGCCCAAGGAGAGCCAATCTCACCAAGTCTTCTTCATCAACAGTAACCCCCACACTTCCCAGTTCATCCTTGCAGTGGACAAACTTCGTGAGGTATTTTGGAATACTATCGCCTTTCTCCATTTTTATTTTTCTGAGCTTGTATTTAAGCGCCAACTTCCTTTGGTCACTTCTGCTTTGGAACAAATCTGTCAAAGCCTTCCACATTAAGAATGGAGTGGATTTCTCGTGAAGGCTGGACACAATGTGGTCCTTCACACCTTCCAACAGAATCCTCCTCGTCTTTGTAGTCTTCTTTTTCCATGCATCAAGTAATGTAGCATCACTAGATCCCGACTTAGGAACATCGCTATCGATGAAATCCTTTAGCCCATTATCCTCCAGAACTGCCTCCATCTTGTCCTTCCATGCTATGTAATTCGAGCTCCCATCAAGGGCATACTCCAATTTCAACCAGTTGAAAGACATTTCAATGTATACTCGATTTCTGCACCAAGAATCTTCTGTAGAAAATTCGAATTGTCCACCAGCACAAACTCACTTCACAATTGCAATCTTCAATAAAAAATGCTCTGATACCATGTAGAAATTATATGCACTAAGCATGCATATGTCCAAGATCCACCTAATCTCACACTATTTAACTTTATGCAAGATACTAAATCTATTCCACTTGTTAATCTTTTGCGGAAAAATTAATTGCACACACATGTGAAGCATAAACAAAAAAATATTCAATCGCACATAACACAGTTTTTTTTTAACTGGGAAAGCCTGAAGCTGAAAACCCCAACTATATATTATGTAACATGGAGATCATATGACAATCTCATACAAACATACAAAGCTTATCACAAGCTCTCAGTACAGTACAATCGTCATACACTAATCAGGCTCAATCTTGCAAATCCATGCACCGATCTTTGCCACCTGCTAGCTGAGCAATGAACATGCAATCGTTCGAAGAACAGGTGCAAATGAATTCGAATTACCTTGAATTAATCGCGCAATACCTATTGGCATCTCCATCGAGTGTTGGATGCAATCAATTGCATCGATAGTCACAATGTATAGTCTATCTTTCCCTTTCACCTTATCTCTCCAACGTCTCCATTGAAACTGCTTAAGTGCACCCAGTTAACTGTTGTATTGTTCATTTGATTAATGAGTTATTATTTGTGAATTAATTAACTAATTAATTCACTCCACTCTCACTATTTTATCAATCAGTTCGACTAGATACAACTAGCTCAACTGAGTCTAACTGAGTTAAACTAAATACAACTCCATAACTACTTCTTCCAACTGTGTCATAACTCTGCCACTTGAGTTCTAACTGAGTCCTCCATGCATTAGCTCCAATAAACCCTTAAGAATATCCCAATTCCTTCTGTCAGCTGATGTTCCACATCTGTGCACTGAACTGAAGTGCTCCAAGAGAATAAGTTGCTATTTAGAGTCCGATTATTATTAAGAGCTAATAATAATCGACATGCATCTATTTTTTAGATCGTATTTATCTATAAATAGAATTACCAATATTATTACAAAAATACATCATCTATTTTTCCAACTTGATCAACCATCCACAAAATAAAGATTCCGCAACTTCTAAATATGACCTATATGTCTAAAAACAGACATAGTCTAAAAATAGACTTGTGCCAAAAAAGGCCGCCGCAGCCCACTTAGTGAAGGCGATTTCTTTAATCTGCTTCATCATCTTGAATGAACCTGAAAAATTCAGTACTACTGTCCTGTTTCAAGAGTCTTTATCTCAAATTCAATGGGGAAAATTGGTTCCTTTCCAAATACCAAGTGGTATAGAGAATATTTGGTGGTGTTTCGCCAAGTTGTGTGATAAGCCCACAAGGCCTCTAGCAGTCTAGTAGCTCAATCCCGACGATGTGTTGAGACTGTTTTAGTGAGAATTTCCTCAATGAATTTATTGGTGCTTTCAACCTGTCTGTTCACCTGTAGGTGGTAGGGAGAATCTATGAGTGACATGGTGGTTCCGTAGAGTGGCCATAATTTTATGTCCTACAAATTGTGCCCCTCCATTAGTTTCACCCTAGTTAATTCTCACTGTCAAATAGCTCAAAACCAAAATTTATCACAGAGTCCCTTCCAGAGTTTCCTAAAAAGCCATTGCTTCTACCCATTTCATCACATAATCCGTACAACCAAGGGTTTATCCTTCCGATTTGATGGCAAGTCGAATGGTCCAACAAATTCCGCTCCCATCGTTCAAAAGGCTCTACTACCAATCGTGGTTGCAAATGGCATCTCACCTGGGATTGTCCAAAGATGACCCATTCTTTGGCAACTATCGTAGGCTTGTACATATTAAATTTCTTCGGTATCTTTAAAAAATCATGGACCAATAATAGCCCATTTGCACATTTTTGTGTCCGTCCCCACGTATCCACAAAATGTCTGCCACATGGTTCATCATGGCATGCCCTCAAGATGTCATGAATCTCGTCTTTTCGAATGCATTTTCATATATGCATATCAGCTCCTGTATGGAAAAGATATCCACCAATCCATGAGAATCTAGCACTGCGTTGAACAATCAACTTCCTTTCCTTTGTCGTCAAGTGCCTTGGAAACTTTCCTACTGCCATATAATTCGCTACATCTATGTACCATGGCACTTTTATTGCCACAACAAACAAATTCTCATCAGGGAACTGATCATCTACCACTAGTGGGTCATTTGTCTTTGGGACTCTAGACAGGAAATCTGCAACTACATTCTGCTTCCCCAGACAGTCCTTAATGGTTATATCGAAATCCTATAAAAGAAACAACCAACGAGTCACTCTTCCATTTGTAATAGGCTTGTTAGCTAAATATCTAATGGCAGAATGATCGGTATATAGGAATAATTGATAGCCAGTTATGTAATGTCTAAATCTATTTATAGCATAAATGACTTACAAAGAATTTTCGGTCACCGTATACCCTAGTTCAACAAAAGAGTGAGATTTTTGTGGACATATTAAACAATATAGGGCTTCTTGGTCTCTATTGTTTGAGGACCGCTTCCTATTGTTGTATCTAATGCATTCGAAGAGACATGAAAAGGTAGCTCCCAATTGAGGCTACCAAGATTGCGCACTTTTCACGCTAAATTCGAAAAAGCAAGGTCACATTTGTCGTACCAATGTAAATCTAAATGTTTCTACCTTTAATGCATACAAAGGCACAACTATTTGTGAAAAATCTTTACAAACTCACGATAGTATCCCTATATCAAAGGAAACTACGTACCGTCCTAGCACAAGGTGTGGCTAATAAAAGAATTACCCTATCTTTGCCGAACTCCACCGTATGCTAGATGCGCAGATGTAATGTACTAGACCGTTTCTCACTATCATGTGGCATTTTTCATTGCTCAAGCATAATATGGTAGAAATACATCGTTCCAATACTTTTTCCAACGTTTTTAGTTCCTGATCAAATTCATCTCCATATGGAGTAAAGTCATCCATGTAGACCTCAAGCCCTTCATTTATTAAATAAGAAAAAATACTAAGTATGGCCCTTTGAAATGTTGCTGGGGCATTGCATAGTTTGAACAGTAATACCCTATAAGCGAATGTACCCCAGGGGTAGGTAAAGGTTGTTTTATCTTGGTCTTCAAGGGATATCTATATTTGATTGTGACCACTGAAACCATCAAGAAAGGAAAGAATTGCTTTCCTACCAATGTATCAAGGACCTGATTAATAAAGGGGAGGGGGAAGTTGTATTTCTTTGTGGCTTTATTCAGTTCTTTGTAATCCACATAGATTCTCCACTTACCATTATTTTTAGGAATGACTACTAAAGGAGAGACCCATTTTCTGTCTGAAATAGGATAAATGAAGTTTACATCTAGTAGCTTTTGTAATTCATCTTTTACAATGTCTTTCAGATGCAGGTTTAACCTTCGCTGAGGTTTCCAAATAGGCTGAGTATCCTTTTCAGTGTAAATATGGCACAGTTGAGGATATATACCCTTCATGTATGGGTAGTCCCAAGAAAAGGCCCCTTTATGATTTTGCAAGAATTTAACAAGCTTTTGCTGCTGGTCACTATCCAGACTTCCGTTGATATTTAAAACTTTACCTGGCTCAATTTCAATTGGCATGTTGTTGCGAACAACAGTCGTGGGTATGTGCTGCTCATCAGTATCTGCTAAGGGGTCTTCCAGTGCTTCGTTATCAAGAACTGCTTTTAACATTTGGCACTTTAAATTTCCTGAAGTAGATGGTTGGTTTATAAATTTATTGATCACATCATATTCAGTTTGATCTTTGAATTTGACAGCCTAAGGGATGATAATGGTGAACAATTTTTGTTCCCGTATGCATGTGGTTTTTTTTCCCAGTATGTATGTGGTTTTGGATAAATATTTACAATGGGAAGACTTGGTTTAGCAAGGGGATATATAACAATATTATTTATGGCATCTCCTCTAGCAATGGTCATGTTTCCTGTTCGACAGCATATGTAAGTGTTGGCCATTGCTAACCAATGTCGTCCCAATATTAGGGGGTGTCTGTCTAATCTACTTTTTGGGTTGATAACTAAGAATTTTGTCGGGTATTCCCATGAGTCCACAGAAACCAGGATGTCCTGTAATGTACCCTCTGGTTTAACAACAGATCTATCAGCAAGTTCCAACAAGGTAGATGTGGGTTCCAGTGATGTTATAACCAATGTCTCGCAGGTTCCTGTGGTTAAGATATTAATAGCTGCCCCCAAATCAAATAGCGTGTTTGAAAAGGAGTGGCCATAGATTTTTACTATAACTATGGGGTTTCCAAGATCCTCATACTTTATTGGTGTTTCTCTACCGAAAGGAAATCTGACAGTGCCACTACTACATGAACAGTTGGTAAAGTCCTTACTTTCCTCACAGGTTTCTTTATACATAATTCTTTAATTGTTTTAAGATAAATAGGGATGTCCTGTATAGCCTGTAAAAGAGAAATTTTAATGCAATGATTTTTTAATTCCCCTATGAGGTCAAAATCTGAAGAAATCATTGGCTTGGGTATTATTAATCTCTCAGGAAATGGAGGAGAGGAAACAATATGGTCTTCGGGATCTTTTTGGTCGACTATGCCCCTCCCTTGTTCTATCTCTGTTTCTGTCACAGTCGATTGTTTAGGTGTTGTTGGAATTTCAGGCTCAATCTGTGGCAGGGAAGTGTCTTCTTTTGGTGAAATAACATGCCCTAATTTCAGCCTAAGTTCATTACATTCTCTTTGTTCAGTTTCAGAGTCTGGATTCTCAACAATCTAGATCAGCTCAACCGATTTGTTATTAGGATTAGGATTTGGTTGAGTTGGAAGTTGAGGTTGTATAATAGGCTGAGAGTTTTTTTGTATTAGGTATGGAGCTGGTAATGTGGGTTGAATTTGAGCCCCTATTCCCATAGGTAAATTGGTCATTCCCAGGGGTCGCTGCTAGTTTTGAGACCAATTCGCATTTTTTGAGGTGGAGGCAGGCCACTGGGACTGATATGGGTTTTTTTTCCAGTATGGATGAGAGAAAGGAAAGCTTGGCCAACCATTACCTAGAGAGGTTTGCATCAGCCAAGGAGGCATGTAGAATGATTGGGATGGCCAAGAAGAAAAAGGTGATTAGCTTTTCCATGATGTTCCAGAGTTTTGTTGATTAAATTGCGGAGAAGGAAAGAACTGGGACGAGTCTTGTGGCATACCTGATCATGCTTGCCACTGTCAACGTTGATTAATTAGATACACCAGTTCTATTTCTTCTTCTGCTTCTTTAAAAACTGTTTTCAACCCCGGAATTGAATGGCACTGCTCAGTTCCATGGTCCTTGGTACAAATAGCACATGTTTGTACCATGTCTAATGGAGATTCTCGCTAGTTGTGCTTCTTCTGACAGCGTGGAAAAAAAACAACCAAATACTGTTCTGCTAAAGCTTGCTTTTTCTTGGCTTGTAGGACATATAGCTATGTTGTGAGGGTGCCCAATATATTGGTTTTGAAATCTTCCAAAATATTACCGAATTTTTCTCTGGTCACACTGCCACTTGATTGTTTGTAATTTCTATTAACTGTATCACATCCAACCGTTCTGTTCCGTGTACTACCTCGAGAGCACCTGATACACAATGCAATGATCTCATCATAATCTTATTGATAGATGTCCCCTTTTCCAATTATATTAAGTGTTTCTACCCATTCTTCTTTCATTCCTTTAATCATTGTTTCTTTTAAGATATCTTTAGACAATGTAGTATATGGATATATTTGTAAATTATATTGAAATTTCTCAACGTATTCTTCTAATGTCTCATCGTCTTTTGTAAACATGTTTAAGGTTTCTTCATTTAGTTCTCGAGTCTAGCAGTAATCTTGATATTTGTTAAGAAAATAGCTTTTCATCTGATCCCAACTATTAATGGTTCCCCACCGAGCACCATAAACCAGCGTAATGTTTCCCCCTTCAAAGTAGAGGGAAATAGTTTCAGTTTCTGAGGGTTAGTGGTGTAGTCATATCCCCTACACAAGACATCAAATTAAACAAAAATGCATTTGGATCTTCTGAGTTCAATCTGTGGAAGGTGGGGATTTTTTTTAATGGAATAGCTTTCAGAGGGGAATTTGTAGCCTAATCAACAATAGGATACTCTAATGTTTATGTCTGTCTTTGGTTTTGGTTATGTGCCATCTGATCAAATATGTGCCAATAAACTTGAGGGATTTATTGATCTGGGAAAATAATTTGAGTATAACTAGGGAGCGGGTTTGGAAGAAATCTTGCGGCACTACCTCGATATGAAATATTGGGTGTCTCTGTCTCAACCACTATTTCAAGAGATCCAGGCTCTGCAGTTTTTATCTTTATGGCACTACTAGTTTCTCCCTCTTCTTCTAGAAAATTACAGGAGTTTCCCTTTCGTGAAGGGTCAGTACTAAAATGTTCTAAGGTTTGAAAGCTCCGTTCAGACCCTTCTGTTTCATTGTGAATCTTAGCGTGGGCTGCAGATGGTGAGGCTGCTTCCTAAGGGATTATAGTAGGACTCTTTTCAGGAATGGTTCTGGGTCCTACAGATGTCTGGGATTCAGCTTTCCTTATGATTTCGTCTATGAATGTTGTTCTTCCAAGGACCATCGATCCCTTGGGTTTTGTGGATTTAGATGGGGGGTTTCGATCTAATTCTATCTTTTTCTTCCTATTCATAAAAACAAACACCTATCCTATTTAACCTCTGCACAATTGATGAGAAGCGAGATGGAGAGCAAGCGTTTTTCTTGCTATTACGCAGGTTCTTACCTCTCGTTTTCAATACCCATTTCTTTCACAGCAAAAGAGAAAAAATAAAAACATCACCCTTAAACACTCTCTCCGAAAACAACGCCAAAATGTTGAGTCAAGAAGGTGATTGTTTAAAGGTAACCTAAATGCTTTACATTAATCATCAACCCAGGGAAAGTCTTGTTATTTCAAGGGTGTAAGCAAAATATATGAAAGTGACATCAGAGGTTAACTACTCTAGATCGTTGTAAGAAATATTATCTAATTCTCGAATTTTAATCAAATCAACTTGAAAGTAGACTATGAAATACTTCAAAACAATCAAAGGAACAAATTCTTAATCTAAACATATGCAAAAATAAACACACAATGTTGAAATAAATGATCTATTATAATTGAACAACACACTTCTGGAATTGAACATCAGTCTATATGAATTGAACAACAAACATAATGAATTGAACAGCAATCAACTATTTAACATTTTTCAACAGAATTCTCTATAACTCAACAAGTAACAATAACTAGAATTGAACAACAAAGCATGCATTCATGCTTATAATAGAAAAACTTAAGAAATGACCATAATGCAAAATTGAACAGCAACTACTTAGTCAATCTGAAATTAATATGATAAATATAAAGGCATCACACAATCATAAAGGAACATCAATGATAAATTCAATCTACCGAAAAGAAAATTATCACACATCACAACGACGTTTAATGAATTGAATGGTAATTCTACAAAGCACAAAGAATAATGAAATTATGAGCGTTTAAGAAATAACATAGAATACAAAGCAGCAAGAGAACTCCTAGGGATTGGGCCCAAAGCCTCTAGAAGTCTTCTGTGACGAAATACTCAGAATCCGCTTATGATAAAAACATTAACTTCTTCATTAATTAATGGAGCAATACATCATCATAGGTTCGAAGGTTCTGTCTTGAACGAATTTATTACAGAAAATTGTAATATATGAACGACTCATGTTTCTTTCACCTACAACCTTTTATAACCTAAAGGTGAAACAAAGCAGAATAACGAATCCTCAGGATCAGGAGATCCTGAGGGTTTATAACCATCAACCGACGATATCCGGAATAGGTGTGTCTCTTCATATTTTGTTGATTCATAGGAACCGATGAGATCTCATTTACTTTCTTTGTCCGTTGTTGTCTGGTTATTTTGGTCAGCGGGTAGTTTTTTTCGATTCCATATCAATAAAGGCAACAAAAATCAGTTTTTATACTATTAAACACACCTTTTATTAATAATTCATCTTACCCTATTTTTACATTATTCTCCTTAGATTTATCTCTAAAACGAAGGAAAACATATCAAAATGAATAATAAATCATGCTAAAGATAAGGGTAAAATGTACCTTTTCCTCGGCCCAACAATTATTATCATCATCATCATTATCATCTCCATACTTTTGAGATCCCACTAGAGTTCTACACATTGTTTGGGTTTTCACATCTTGAGAGGAAAAGATATAATATTGAAGCATCAAAGGAATCAAAGGACCCATCCCACGGAGGGGGGTTTACGACCCTTTTGTAAATCTTCTTCACCAAGTGCTATCAATAAAGGATTTATTTATTTAAACGCCCTTCCATAATTGGGTTACTACATCGGATCTATTTTTTTGTTTATTATTTTAGATCGCATACATCTATTTTTCTGAAGTTTTTTCTCACATTCTTGTTGCATATATGAAGTATAAGCAGCCACAATTGTTGTTAGGGTCTCTAGTCACCTGGGACTTAAGTGATATTTTTTGGTAAACCTTCCAAGAAATTTCATACTAATCAATGGTGACTCCACTAGTGTAACAATTCAGTTTCTTGGGTGACTACAACTTCAAAGTTTTCAAGGTTTTCTACAACTATTTTAGCTTATCGATTTATATTTATAGTTTTTCTTCCCTTTTTCTGTCAAATTTTCGGATTCTAGTGGTTTTCTGGTTTTTTTTGTAGGTCACAGGTACCAGTCAAGTAGGAGGCAACAACATATGTGTGAGTTCTGACGACTAAGAATCTCGGGAGAAAAACAAAAATTTCAGCCCCATTTCCGCAGTTTGAGCTCCATAATGCATTTTTTGGTCCAAAATATGTGTTTTACACATGTTTCAAGTTAGTACCTGTGTTTTGAAAAAAATTCGAGAAAATTTTCACATTTTTTCCAAAATTGTCGAGAGTGGTATTTGTGTAATAGGAAGGGCTTTTCACCTTTGTTTCAATCTCCCTTAGGCCTGAATACTCTTATTTTTTCTCGTCGAGGTAGAAAAATCCCCCTAGGGCTTGTAGTACACCTCCACCTTTTTAGGAAGATATTGGCTGAGTGAGGAGTATATGGTTTCAACATTTTTAGCCACTAGTTTTCAGGGTCTGGTCCACTTTATTTCAGCCCTTTAGGTTCACCATTTTAACTCCATTTTGATTTTGATATTGCTTCCCCGCTTAGGATCCCCTTACGTGTCCTAGTTTGTTGAGCTTCTTTCCTTTCCTTTGCAGCATATTTCACCTCTGATTTTTGTTTTTTTCTACACCATTTTCAACCGCTTAGTGACTTTAGATCCCAACCCCTTTAACATTAGGTCCTATAGGCATTTTGTATGTTTTTGAGTATCTTTTTTTCCTCTCCTTGTTTAGTTGTTTAGGAGACTTCTTCGAGTGGGGTTTTTGCTTGATTTGATGTTTATTTTACTATAATTTTACAACAATGTTTACAGTATTTTCAACATTTTATTTCAACAACACATGGCATAATCAAACATGCTTAATTAAATCATACACTAAACACACTTTTTCAAACACATTTGCACACCCTAAGAGAACGTGAACTTGGTTAACACCTCCAATCCAGACTTGAAACACACCACATTTAATAATCTAACACACATATATTAAGCCCACTTGGGCATCAAGGCCAAAAAATCTACGTAGTTAGGTGTAGGGTCGGTGGGATAGGATTCCAATAACACCCATCAATAATTTAAATTGATACATATAATTTGACTTTGTATGGAGCTTAAAATCTCTCACCATCCCACGTCCAAAGCCGTAGTGCATCAAAAACTGATTCAAAGGGGGTTATGCTAGGTCATCATGTGAGCAGTTCTCCTCAGGGCTACCCAACCTATTGTAGAGAATTTCGTGTTATGCTTGATCACCAAGAAGCTCAACACTTGACCACTGCCATGGGAAAAAGGTAACCATAGTGACCAATCACAGGAAAACACCCTATAGGATTGGTTGTGTGAAGCAGTTGGTTCTCTATCCCACCTTTCTCTAAATAACTCTGCTTGCAGGGATCATATTTCGTCCAGTAAGAAGTTATTTGGAAGGCAATCTAAAATAGTAGATTTAGGATTATTTGAGGATTTAGATCACCTATAGGTAGAGGTCATAGGACATGTTTTCTTATATTAAAGTAGCATCATTATATAGTTAGTTTACACTTGGCACCATTGCAATAGGTGTTTTATTTTTGTTTGTTACTCTTTTTCTCCTATAATCCTTTAGTCCTTAGTTTCATCATTGTCTTGACATCATTGTGCCCCCTAGGAATTTTTTGCGGTGAATTCAAGGCCTTCACACTCAGTTCCCATTAGGACATATTAATCCTCCTCGTCAAGTTAGAGTTTGTCCTCCCAGTCCTCCATCGAGTCCTTCTGACTTTGATTCTACTTATTCATCCAGTTCTTCCTTTGATTTTGCGTCTTCTCAACCTCGTATCACCACCATGTAAAGCACCAAAGAAAGTGCGAGAAACCAAGGTGGTAACTCAAGTGCTAACCTGGGTAATCACACCAGTGGAACCTCTACCATTATGGTCACTCCTACTCCATTTCTACCATTCATGGTAGGTTTGAATCTCCCTAATTTTATCTAGTTGATCAATGATCCTCTTCTCCATAACCCTAATTGGCCAATTATGCCTACCAAACTTCCTTCCCACATACCCAAGTTTGAAGGAAATCTTGGAGAAGATCCCAAAATCATGTTTTCTACTTTACATGTGGTGTTCTTCCCATTATGATACTAAAGACCCATCTATCTTAGTTTAAGTCCCAATGTACTATTACCAGAGATATTGCTAAGTGGTATGTCAATTAGTCTAGCGCCACTGATTCCAATTTTGCGACACATGCCAAATATTTTATATCCTATTTCCAGTTACCTCCCCATTATGACACTGGTACCGAAATGTTGACTTCTTTCTGTCAAAATTCTGTTGCTCACCTATCTAAACAAGTCCAAGAATGGCGCAGCAGGAGGAGCATGTGTAGGGCCCCTGAGTTTGAATATTGTGGTTACATGGATTGGTTCCTTAAATCACTTTTGGCCCCCATAGGTAAATATGTCGCTTCACAGTTCCCTCAATTCGAGGAAGATGCACTCTAGGTGACTTTGAAATATGACTTGATCTATGCTCAATCAGGTTATGTTTATAGTGTTCTCTGCGATATTCCTTGTTTTTATGCTACGAATGCATCGGGGGCATCACATGTTGTTGACAGTATCATTGGATTCATTTCACACCCTCACCCGCAACCATGTACTCCACCTCCTATGAGTTATGGTCAACCCTAGGGAGCGACCAATTCCTCTTACAATTATCCCCCTCCTCAAGGCAACCCTTATTTAGGTCAAAGCACGTCATATTCATATTCCCAACTACGTTAGCATATGCCAGGGCCAGTTATTTCTCAACAAGTTTATCCCAATGTTTCCCCTACTCCATATTTTACATATGCACTACCTAGTGCTCCATCCACTCTAACAGTGACACCCCAAACTCCGATGCCCCCTCAACCTCTCTCGCTACAAAACAACCCTCCCTCTCAGTCAAGTGCGTACGTTCAACAAAGCTTGGACCAATCCCCCCAAATCCCAAGAAAAATAATAAGGGGAAAGGTAACCCATAACCAGCAATATCAAGCTAATGAGGGTAACCAGACCAACACTAATACACCCTAGGGGAATTAGCCTAACCGCAACCCAACAACAAGGTGGACATCCCATGAAAAACAAGGATTCTCTCACTAATAATTCGTGTGCTCCTAAGTGTCGTGTATAAGGAAATTAGTACCATGAATGTCCCATTTTACCTCGGATGTCAAGGAGCATGAAGCTCAAGTAACCCAGCCTGGAGGACAACAAACCCATGGCTAGATTCTCCGGGATCCTCGCATCATCTCAAACTTGGGTTGTGCTTACCAATCCTTTTCCTCACCAAGGATATCTAGCTTCCCAAAATACACAAGCTCAGGTAGCCCCCAACCTGCACAATATGGTCACCATGATTATCAGATCCTCATGATGAATTTCGATGAATTCAACACCAAACAAGTCAACCTTCAGGCTTGATCACACCAATATGACAAGCCACTTGCTAAGTCAATGATTGAGTCCCAACCTCAAGCTTCCACCAAGATCTTATTGTAATCAAATGGTACCTTATATATCCCCGCCCAAGGCATAGTTTATCCCCAAGATCCCCAAAGGTCTATTACGTCGAAATGTTAAGCCTACAACTAAATCCACCCATTCCTATAGCATATTAGATGATTTGGTGTAGTATCATGTTGCCATGTGAATGTTAGAAGTCCTTCCGTACGTCTATCCCAACGGAAATCAACTCATCTCGAATATGTGGTCATCAATACACATTTCCTTACTCAAACATCCCATAGGTCCATGTCGTTCACCAAATTTAGCTAAACAAACACATTACAATGCACAAATCAACTCAAAGCTTGTGTGACAAATTTGGCCACTATTCCCCAACATTGTCCTCGTTTTGAATATTTTCGTGATATCCATCAGCTCTTCATGAAATATAGGTTGCTCATAGTGAATATAACTCTTATCCACCGTCATAGATTCTAGTTCCATTATCACGCTAGAAAAGAGATCCCTCAACCACACATTGTGATCCCTCCTCCCTCTGCTGAGATGATAGACAGAACTGCTCCTATTCTCTAGCTATCGTCATCCATGGGATCATTGTATGGGGAATTTTGGGCCTCCAAAATTTCATCCACTTTCACCTGCATTTCCATCATTTTACCCTCACTCTGTAACTTTATAACTCCATAACCTTACATTAAGTAACCATTTTCATCATCACATGGTATTATTATTATTATTTTCCAAGTCATTGGTTTTAAGTATTTTAAGTGAATTTGTGATCAAATATTAGGAAATTAACATATTTCATATATATCTAAAAGTGTTATGAGTTTTTGTGATGTTGTAGGCCTATTTGGAGATTCTAAAAGGGTCTTATTTGGCCATCCTACCACAAATTCGAATCTCAAATCCCAACTCATAAAGATTTGTGGAATATTTCTAGAGGATGTGGATCATTAACTATGCACATTCAAAGGAGAAGAATCATGGATAAGATAATTTTGAGAGGATATGTATCTTACATTTTTAGGAGATTGGTTGTAACCACAAGAGGTAAATATGGATTTAGGAGATATCTAAGTATATATATTTATCGTATAGTTATCCTCAATTTTTGTATAAATAGGAGTGCACCCTTCATACAAAGGGTTGTGTAGTTAGTTGTTAATTGTTAGATAGTGGCTAGTTGATAGTTGGAGGTTCCAAGTTCTAGATGTAATTTTTCAAGTGAGGATAGAGAATTCTTGTAATATCTTGTAACTTCATTTTTATGAAATACATACTGTCACTTTGATCTCCAATATGTGATAGTTGTTCAATGTTCTAGGCTGAGGAATGGAGGGCCCCCATCAACCACAATTTGCACATATTTGTACCTATTGGTAACATAGTATAGTTTTGTTATTTCATTTCTTTTATGCAAGTGTGCATTTTCCTTTCATTAAGTGTGGTTTACTTTCTAGCAGGTGTGATTTCATTTATGAAAGTGTGGTGTGATTTCAATTATGCAAGTGTGGTGTTATTTCATTTCAGCAAATGTGATTTCAATTCTACAAGTGTGATTTCAATTATGCAAGTGTGGTGTTAATTCTACAAGTGTGATTTCAATTTCAAGCAAATGTGATTTCCTTTATGTAAGTGTGATTTAAATTTCTTTATGTTTGGTTTTATTTGGTTTGGATTGGATTAATTTATTATGTTTTATAATTAGTTTTAATTGCATCAGATTATTCTAATCTGAAAGATAATCACCTAGTACATATAAAGGTTTATGAAACCCCGGGTTGAAAAATTAAACGATGGGGATTTAACTCGCAATTAAATCACCTAACAGGGACTCCCTTGGAGTTTCGTATTGTGATTTGGTCTAAATTTCTTCATCAAATACCCCGGTCTCAACATCAGTAGATATTACATATGCTAGTCATTTGTCCCCTCCTGTTTGCAATGCGCATGTGAGCCTTGTCTCTCATGACGATGCTTTGGTATTTCCTCTACATCATGTGGTCTCTCCTCCTCCCATCTGCCCATATTTAATTCATATGAAGACATCATGGAAGCCATGACCACCCCTGATTATCATTAGGAGGATATGCACCAACATGTGTATTTCCTTCCACAACAAACCCATGACCAGTATGTTGTGGAATCTAAAGACGTCATTTATGGTGAAGTCAATTGGTTTAGAAATCACATTCCTGCACCAGTTGCTTTTGAAGAAGGAAACATGGCCAATATATCTCCTACCATTAAAATTAACATTTCGAATAAATGAGGGATAGAAGAAAATATTACCTTGGGGTCATAGTTTACCTCGAAATAAATTGATTCTTACACCAAGCTATTCAAATAATTTCGTGATGTTTTTTTCTGGTATTATTATGAGATGCTTGGAATTGATCCTACCATTTTTGAATAACATATCGACACATGGCCTGATTACATTGCTCTCATCCAAAAAATGAGATGCATCCATCCTCCCAAACGTGAGGCTATTAAAGCCGAAATCGATAAGCTCAAGAAATTTGAATTTATATATCCCATTTAATACATCACATGGATGTGCAATCTTGTTCTCATTCTCAAGAAACAAGGCACCATTCGTGTCTACACTAACTTTCGCGATCTGAACAAATATTGTCCCACAAACAACTTCCCCACATCGTTCATTGTCTAAATCAATGATGAATGTGTGGGGAAAAGGGTTCTTTCCTTTATGGATGGATTCTCTAGATATAACCAGATAATTATATGTTATGTTGATAAGCTTAAAACTTATTTCATTAGTACATAGGGAACTTTCATCTATAGGATCATGCCTTTCAGTTTAAAGAATGTTGGAGCCACTTTTTAGCGTGCCATGTCTTACTGTTTCCATGAGTTGGCTCATATTATCCTTGCATATCTATATGATCACACCGCTCATTCCAAACTACGGGCGCAACACATTCATAATTTGTGTACCATTTTCCTTCGATGCCACAAGTATAACATTCTCCTCAACCCACTTAAGTGTGTCTTTTACATTCTTTTTGGCCCACTCTTGGGCTTCATTATGTCCAAAGATGGTATCAAGGTCGACCTTATCAAAGTTCAAGCCATTCTCAAACTTCCACCTCCTTGTACCCTTCGCTGCTTATAAAGCCTTCAAGGAAAAGGCAAGTTTCTTCCTTGATTTTTTCTTAACTATGCCACCACTATGCATGGGTTTATTAGACTCCTTCGATCTACAATTCCATTCATTTGGGATGACCAAGCTCAACAGTATTTTGATGCCCTCAAATGTGCTATCGCTTCCACTCCCTTGATTAGTCCACCTAACTTTGAGAGGGACTTCATCCTGTATATCTCATCTTCTGCCTATTCGGTCGTTGTGGTCCTAGTCTAGGAAGATGTTGTTGGAAATGAGCATGTGTCATATACTATGTCAATAAAAACCTTAACAGTCCCCGTGTGTCCTATTCTCATGAATAAAAAATTTCGTTGGTAGTTTCGTTTTCCATCCAAAAGCTTCGTCATTATATCCTTACACATACCACTAGAGTTTTGACCAATTCCAACCCTATGACCTTCCTTTTGAGTCTATGGATCATCAATGACAAGTATGCTCATTGGATCTTCATTCTCCAAGAATTAGATCTCGAGTTTGTAACACCCAAGATTAATAAAGTTTTTTCCTTTGGTGAATTCATTTCTAAATTTCCTACCAGTGTGCCAGATCCACTAGTCAATGATGATCTTCCAAATGAACACTTTCTTTCCATCACCTCAGACGATCCTTGGTATGGGGACATCCTAACCTATTTGCGAACCCAGAAATTCACCACCCATATTAACTGTGATGCTCAAAGACGTATTTGACATCAATCCTCTCACTACCTCCTCATTTGTGACGATTTTTATCACCGTGGTGTTGACACTTTCCTTCATCATTGTCTCACTCGTGTTGAAGTTGAGAAAGTGATAAAGTCTTTCCATGGTGGTGCTTGTGGTGTTCATCTCTCTGGAATGGCCAGGACCCAAAAAATCATTCATGTCTGTTACTTTTGGCCTTCTCTCTTTAGTGATTGCATTGAGGCAATTAAAAACTATCCCAATTGTCAGTTATTCCTCCCTAAGGAGTGAGCTCCACCTACTCCCAACCATATTGTCATCACAACCAATCCTTTTTGTAATTGGGTTATTGAATTCATGGAGTGTCGACCCCCATCCTCTAATAACCACAAATATATTATCATGGTTGTCGACTATTTTACAAAATGGGCTGAGGACATGCCCACGTTCAATAACACTGCGGCTACTGCAACCCTCTTCTTCTTTAACCATATTATCGTTTGATTCGAGGTTTTGAAACAATTGGTTTCTAACCATGTCTAACACTTTGAAGATGAGACCTAGCATGAGCTATTCTCTCTGTTGGGATTTGAACATCAATATTCATTGTCTTCTTACCCCCAATAAAATGGCCAAGTTTAAGTGGTCAATAAAATCCTTAAAACTATGCTTCGGCAGACGATGAATAAACATAAGAAAATTTGACACCTTATTATCTTCCCTACTTTTTGGGCCTATAGAACCTCTGTTAATACTTCCACTGGGTTTACTCCTTTCCACCTTGTTTTTGGAGAGGAGGCAGTCTTACCGATTGAGTGTGAAATCCCCTCCCTTCACCTTGTCGTTGAACTCCTCTCGGACACCCAACCGTTATAACAATGACTTATCATGCTTGAGTGCACCAATGAAGACTGTAGTGTTTCATTCCAAACCATTGAAGCATCCAAAAAGTGCACCAAAGATCAGTATAACCGAAAATTCCACTCTCGTACCTTTCGTGACGACGGCCTTGTTCTTGTCTATGAACATGCTCATGATGTCCTTGAGCATGGAAAGTTTGAACCATTATGGCTAGGTCCTTACATCATCTGTAAGTGTTTGGGGAAGGGGGCATACATTTTAGAGGATTTTGAAGGAAAAATCCTTCCTAACCCTCGTAATGCACTCTACCTGAATAAATTTTACCCATAGCATTTCCCATCGAAATGCGTGTGTCTTTTTCTTTTTTGCATTTAGGCAGCTTGCATTCCCCCCATCATCTCATACGTTGTCTTCTTGCATATTTTAGATGGATCCATCATCCACATCTCATATCGGTTATGTCAATGGTGCAAGTTGCTTCTCCAGTAATCTTTCCTTGCTAGCTTGGGCCATTTTTACCCCTTTTCATTTGTTAGTTCACTCCAACTGCGTATTCATTGGATTTTCCACCAATAACCATGCCGAATATGATGTTGTGATATATTTTTTAATCGATTCCCTTGATTTTTGCATCCTTTACCTTCATGTTCATCTTGATTCCTTGCTACTTTTCATGCAATTGGATGGTTTTTATCATTTGCATAATCCTATCCTATTTATTAAATATCTACAAGTTAAGCTTTTGGCACATGAATTTGAATTCATTACATTCAGTCATGTTCCCAGAGCCCAAAATTACTATGTAAACACCATTGAAATAACATTCTAGATAGGAATTTATCGCAAGAATATACAAGAACACAACCATAAACTTAAATAAATGGCGAACCATAATCATCACACAAAAGATGCATAACCACATTATGTATCATAATATCAAAACATATAAGTGTTTGGAGTCCACTACTCTAAATACATCTGGAATTCCCATAGCATGTTACAATACCAATAACGGGACCCACATGTCCCTATCCCTAGTCACTATCATCTGAAGGCTCATGATCCAATGGATCTATCCCACTAGCTCGTAGGTCTCGAATTGCCTCTCCAACCATAGCTATGCACAACATGATACCTCGCCACTCTGAGGGAATACCAATGCATTCATATGTATATCGATATTCTAACGCATGCCACCCATGCTCTGTCACATCTGTCAGTAGCACGTCAAACCTATTGCGAAGGTCATCTAGTGGAGCATCATTTTCCAGTCTCTCTCATGACATTGATCCACTCTAGTCTGTAGCCCTAGGTGTTTCGGATCGACCTATATATCCTTTTGGCCAGTGCTATATCTGCATGCCACAAGTTTGGAAATCAATACCACATATAAAAAATTTATAAAATTTACATGCAACCAAACATATAGTAACTTTCACTTACCATTTGGACCCCATGCTCATCCTAGCAGTAGTGGCAAGTCATGATCCCCCTGATAGTTCATGTCATTGTATGGATAGTCATTTATGTACAATGGAATATGGTCCCAATGTGTAAAGAACTCATGTAAGAACACTCGTCTGACTCCCCCTCCTCCACTTCATTGTACTAGCTTTCCCCAACAGCGCATCTTGGGCTCCTATGGGCCCCCATCACAGATCTGTACATGTGGATGGATGGTTGGGATCTTCTCAAAGAAGAATGAGCACAGAAGTGTCCCAAATGAAAAATTATCATTCATGCGTCACATACATAATTTCAACTGTTATTTCAAAAACGACAACATCATCTAGGCCCACCCATAGTATTTCCCTGCCAGTACACTCTCCACAAGAATCATCTACCCTCCAGTGATGTGATGAAAGGCATGGCTACCCAAGATCCATAACATTGTTGCGTTTATAGCTCGTGACTCCAACCTCTCTAAGTCATTGATTTGAATGGTTGTTCCCTTTACACGAACACCAAGTCTAAAATGAAAATCCACAAACTCATCGATCTGCCTCCCACGAGCCTCAACACTAGATGTATCTCCACTACCATCCTCAAGGGGGGTAGTCCTATCAAAAAATATACATCCTAGATAGTTAGTTGAATCCTATGGACCTGTACCACAAAGGCCTCCTAATCTGGGTCCTAGCAGCTCACAATCCTCAACAGCAAGTGCCCACCAACCCTCATCAATTGGTTCTCCAAGAAATTAAGAACCCCATACCGAGCCAAAACACATTTGACTACCAAATTCCTCTGAATCTCAGCATGAAGAGTCTTTAAATCTCGTTCTTGCCACACAATCTTTATATCTATCACATCTAAAAAATACCATTATGTTTCGTCAGGTCAGATTCAAAGGAATACATTTTTGGTCATTAGCTTTAGCTCCCCATAGACCATCATCCCTGATTTTCCTCCCAACCCAAAACACATTTTTTTCCCTCAAAACTATGTTGGACGCAATTTTTAGCCCAGTTTCTTCATTCCATAATGAAAAAATAGGCCCCAAAAGTGTGTTGCAACCGTGAGGCTTAGCCAGGGTCCCCCATGGAGAGCTGGAGCCCTAATCTAGAATTCCAAACCACTGAAAATAAAGAGTAAGGTTAGGCTACCTACCTCCAACATGCAGATATTGATTCTGACAGTTGGTTTGTCCGCTATGAACACAAGATTTAGGACCTCCTCATCTCCAAATTCTCCAAAACTCACTATGAAAATGAATTGGATTTGGAGGCAAGAAGCCCTTTTATAAGAAAAACCCTATTTTTTCGGTCGCCTATTGTGACCAAAACATAGCTCGGTTTTATGAACCATCAACGTCGTTGGAAATATCTCACTGAGTTTTATAATGGGTCATCCTTTGTTTTTTGTAATTTGACACTTCAACCAGAAGCCATTTTTTCCGCGAAGTTTCACTTTGCCGCCAATTAAAACCGAATTTCTTTATATGAGCTGCTTGTACTTTGGTACCACTTTGCCTTGGCACTTTTGGAATCATGTGTTGATTTTCGTCAGGAGTAACCATTATTTACTCATGTTTTTTATGGCCTCCCTTGGCCTATCCCATGTGGAAAAATCATCGAGTCACCCTTGATCAGAACATTCGATATGAGTCACCCTTGCATTCATGAAGTCTATTCTGAGTCCAATCGCATCCTATTACAGTATTCCATCCATCATTGTGTCACATTCAACCATTTTTTCTCCTTTTGGCCTGCAATTATATTGTTTTGTCTCTGAAAAACCTTCGTCTGAGTAATTGACCCTCCCCTTCGGATTCGAGTTAGTCGCTGCTAGGTCAACCATGCATATTGTGCTCTGACAAGGGAAATCGACAGTCTGCCTCTCATCTTGTATGTTTCCATTATCATCCTTGGTGTCATTCAATCAATAACTCTACTATGATCCCTCATGCCTTAGTCGTATCCCTCCCCATTGCTCTCCGTTAACAATTTACTGGGTAAATTAACACAGGCATTTAATTATCAATCCGAGTTTGTAGAACTTAGAAGCATCTCCAAAATATATGGATTACAACCACAGTCAAGTTTAGAAGATGAATTATTGATGATTGAGGATTCCTCATTGCCTACTGTTAGGTCAATTTTACTAGAGTAAATTAATACGATCATTTAATTATCAATCCGAGTTTGCTTTAACTTGAAACATCTAAAAAATATGGGTTTCAACCACGATCAAGTTTAGAAGATGAATTATTGATGATTAGGGGAAATGCATCACAGCAAATAATTTCTAAATTCTAAACATTAGATTAAGATACAAGAAGTAATAATTGAAGAGGCTCTTCACTAAAAGAGGTCATGGTTTTCCTTCATTATTTATTTCATTTATCATCAATGCTATTGTGAAAATAAGAATTCAGAAAAGCAGGAAAGATGAATCTTAGTATTGAACTCTTAATTAGATTGAAGAAATATTTAACTTAAATACTAGTTTGTCTCTTCGTATGCAGAATAGAAACAAGATTAAGATCCATCAGCAATCAAAGCATGTAAAGGCATGTAAAGATGAATTATAACTGAAAATCTTGATTAGATAGAAAGAGTGCTTAACTTAAACACTTGTTTGTCCTTTCATATGCATGTTAAGAATGATCATTAGATTCATCAATACTTGAAAATAAACAAATTAAACATAAGCAAACTAATTCAGAAATTGTAGCTACAAAATAAACTAAGAAGTGTACTTAGCTCAGTGTGGGGGCGCCCTCCAACCTTGCCTCATACATTGAGAGTACTTTCAGCTACTGAAACTTATTCAATGCACGAGAAAATGATAAATTCTGTCTTCAATTAACTTCAGAAAATAAGAATCTCAAAGTCTCAAGTTTCTTCTACTATCTTCTCTTCCCTCTACTCTATTCTATATTCCATATATTATCTTTACTTGGAGAAAGAGTACTCCTATTTATACATGAGTGCTTTGAAAACAAGATAAGCAACTAATAATTACAAATCTACTTTTCTCTCAACCAATACCCCTATAATTACAAAATATGATCCCTTCAAATCCTCACTCATCTCTCACAAATCTTGGATGAGATATGTTATCCAAATCTCCATGATCTTCTCCTTGGAATATTCCATGATCTTCTCCTTGAAATCTCCATGATCTTCTCCTTGGAATAAGCTTGAACAATTATCCTTTGAATTATTGAAATGGTGGAGGAAATATTCAAGAGGATTTTGAATAATTCTTCCAAATAATCCTACACATTTACAAAGCTCATCCACATTTAAGATATTAGTGAAATATGTCAATTTTCCAATAATTAATCACACATTTTCTTATAATATTAAAAATAAATAAATTGGAAAATAATGAGGTGAACCCATGGAAATGGTATGATGAATGGTTAAATGAGGTGATGGAATGTGAGAAATGGTGAGGATAAACATGATGAAACTGTGACAATTACGAGACCCAACATACCCCCAAACTAAACTTGTTGCATGTCCTCATGCAACCTTGCATGGATAAATACTTTTGCCTTTGCATGATTTTGGTTTCTAACAATGTATCATTCCAGGATGTAAAATACATGTACTGCAACTAATATTTTCTATGTTTGGTTCTTGTGTTAACAACCATGAATATAACAAATGTTGGTTCTTGTGTTAACAACATTCATTTCTTTTCTTTCTTTTCTTTTTTAACACATGTACTGCAAATGATAAGTCATCTACTAGAAACGATAAGTCGTTAATATGCATAATCAAACTTTTTCTCATATTTTTGAATCATGCCAAAATAGATATCAATGTATTTGAATCAATTGCAATGAAGTGTAGCTCGGAAGAGTTATGTTGGTCGATGGTATATGAGGCGATAAATGGAATGAAATTATTATGAATATCCCCCCCCCCCCCCCCCTCCCCCCCAAACTGAAGATATGTTATGTTTACGAGAAGGTAAAATATGATGTAATATGACAAGGGAATTTTCCAAGTTCATTTACTTTCAACATGTAAGAAAATTGTCTGATTAAAAATTAGAAAATAACATACCTTGACTTACCCAAAATGTTTGATGAATTATGAAAAATGTAGCTGGTGGCGCTTCTAGATCTGGAAAATGTCATGCTGATTTGCATGAGAGAATATGTCGTGCTGCTAGATCAAGAAAATATCGCGGTGTTGGATCATGTGAATATCATGCTTCTGGATAAATTGAAGGAAACTGAAGTGTTGCTACTTGGTTGTATGAATCTGAAGATGATGTCTGAAAGTGGAACTGTCATACTCTCATATGACTGAAGGAATGTTGTCGCAACTGCTAATGGAGTCATGAAAAATATATAGTCTTCACCCGCTTCAAAAATCCGATGGTACAATTCTAGTCATGCGAATGAATGTGTCGATGTCGAGCATGAAAATAAGTCATTGGATTACTGACCATTAATGGATGTCGTTAACCAATGTGAGGCAAACTCACCATTGATGTCAATGAGTGCCAAGGTACCCTAGTACATCTTGCGAAGCGTGAATAAATGATCTGATGTCGAGCCACTTGCAAGATCCAACGATCAAGGGACATTGATTTATTCCCATGACTGTCGGCGAGAGACCCTGTCATTAGGGCATACAAGCCTCAAGGTACTAATGATGACTCTAGTCTCTATCCCAGATAAGGTGCTGAAGTCGATGGGTCGAGACTTGTTGAAAGGTGGGCCTTAAGGAATCCCACATCAGTCAACGTGAGTTTATACAAAATGATTGGTAGGACTATAGATGAAAAGATCTCAAAATCGGGCAATGTATCATGGAAAGAGAGTATGGGACTTTTACTGTCAAGGAAAAATGAACTGACAAATAAGAAGGAAATGATGTATGTCGTCATAAAAATAGGCATGTATGAAGTCATGAAAGATGGAAGATGGAAGATGGAAAATGGATTGCAACATAGGGATGATTAAGGTGCTTAGAAGGAAAAATGTGAGTAATCATGATGCAAAAGGATTTTTGTGTAATGGGAAATGTCAGGATATGTGTAGTGAAGAATTAGTTCCTTCAAGTGTCCAATGATGCATGTGTTGAACCATGCGGCATGTGTTGAACCATGGTTAATTTGAGAGGGGGGTGAATGGGTTTAACACATGATGCTAATGGACTTTAAAACACCATAAAACTTGTTACACCTTCAGTTCTTGATCGACTTATTATGTGGACAATCTTAAATTGTGGCGGCAAGTATCAGCAGTTGTTGTGTGTTATTGATCTGTCATATAACCAACATGTGTTGTGATTAGATAAACCATCAACACCCATAGACACAATGCTGCAGAGACACCGAATGGTAGAGCATAAAAGGGGAGAAAACCACATCTTGTTATTGTTGTGATGCAAAGGCAAGCTCCAACTCCCTCTCACCACTGATTTTCTGTAGGCACCAACCTACAGGAGGCTCCTACCTCAATTCTGCAAGCTACAACTTGCAAGGAAGTTCCAACTCGCATTAATTTTCTGCAGGCACCAACCTACAGGAGGCTCCAACCTCAGTCAGCTACAACTGACATTTTATCAAGCTACAAATTGATGTGGAAGCACCAACTC